>QMIH01002364.1:0-42101 GCA_003987875.1 Clarias batrachus | reverse complement strand
GAGGTCAGGGCTCATAGAAGGCCACTTTAGAATAGTCCAATGTTTTCCTCTTAGCCATTCTTGGGTGTTTTTAGCTGTGTGTTTTGGGTCATTGTCCTGTTGCAAGACCCATGACCTGCGACTGAGACCCAGCTTTCTGACACTGGCCAGCACATTTCTCTCTAGAATCCCTTGATAGTCTTGAGATTTCATTGTACCCTGCACAGATTCAAGACACCCTGTGCCAGATGCAGCAAAGCAGCCCCAGAACATAACAGAGCCTCCTCCATGTTTCACAGTAGGGACAGTGTTCTTTTCTTGATGTGCTTCATTTTTTCGTCTGTGAACATAGAGCTGATGTGCCTTGGCAAAAAGATCCATTTTTGTCTCATCTGTCCGTAGGACATTCTCCCCAAAGTCAACATGTAGTTTGGCATATTCCAGTCTGGCTTTTTTATGATTTGTTTTCATAAAAAAGCCAGAAGTTTCAGCCCTAAGTTATAGTTTGAGTATGTGATTTTGGTTTCTTTGTTTATCTTCTTTACTATTGGTTCTGTTAAATAAAAGACTTCCTATTTCAAGAGCCCCATGTTTGCTTAAAGAGCCCCATTGTAGCTTTTAGCCTTTGTTTTTAGTTTAAGTTAATTGTTTCTATGTTTTAGTTTCTTTATTGTGCATGTTTTGTTCTGCTTGATTATTAAAAGACACTTGAAGTTTATCTGCCCCTCTGCATTTGCCTGCCCTACTTGCCTTCTCTACATCAGCCGGTCTAGCCCGTAGTAACAGCCGGACCATGACAGTTATAGAACATGTGCATGTTCTATTGTTATTTTATATATCTGCACATGGGTGGTTTGTTGCCCTCCTGTAACACTGGCTTCAAGCCAGTGGGATCCTGCATGTGGTTAAAATGGAGTAGCATACATTTCAGATTGCTACACTGCATACATGGTTTCTGGAGGAACATGGTGAGCCAGTCTGCTCCATTTTAAAATATTACTTTAATAAAAAAAAGCAGTACACTGGGTTCAAGATTAATTAAATGCACACAAATAAACTTCAATTGTACACTGTGGACCAACCTGTCACATGTCAAAGAACTTTTAGACCTTCTTCCTCCCTATTCTGATACAGAGTATTTATTTTTCCTTTACTTTCTAGACATTCCATGGTTGGGTACCGAGTGAGGAGAACTCGTCAGCTACACTGGGTCAGTTTCTCTTTGACAGAAACCGTTCTACCATGTTTGGTAACTGAATTGCTTTTTGAGTGCACCTACTCTGTAGAATGTTTTTTTTTTTTTTTAACTCCAGTCCTGAAGGTCTAGTACATACATACTGTTGATTGTAATTTCTCAATAGCTAAACACACCCACAGAACCTGGTAAGTAATAGCTGTGATTGAATAGAAGAATCAATAAACTGTGTTGGACCCTGGCAGGACTGGAGTAAATTAAATATTTGGATTGAGCAATGCGCTGTGCATATACTGTACAGTAATAGTCAATTTGGTGCAATATTAAGAGTGATGAATAAAATATGATATAATGCACATTGTAATGTGTTTTCACAGAATATCAACCACAGTATTCAGAAAAGCTGTTTTTAAAATACAAAAAAAAAAACACTTAATACATGGTTCTGCAGTCAGTACTGACAGGAGACATAAGTGATAGTCTGCATAAATCTGTAGTCTGGGTTATCAAAGTTTTTTAAGTTATCCCTGCTATTCCATGTATGCCAGCTGGCATACAGTAAGTTACAGTAAACTGGGAATGCGGTACACTTACAGATGTGGCCAATAAGAATGCGCGTTTTTTCCTGCCAAAGGCTGCTATTCGTCTCGCTCCATCAAGCAACATTTAAAAAGTTATGGCACTGCGGGCCATATTGAGCTACTCTCACCCCTACAGCAACCAGTTAGTGTAATTAATCACTGTTGCGTAGAGTGATACATAAACGTCCCCGTGCTGTTAACTTCTATTATCACGTATTCCATTACGTGGAATGTGTCTCGTGCGATCAGATTACTCAGTCAGAACTAACTGTTGTATAAGTGCTGATATACCGTTTGGTGTCACCCAGAGCATTCAGCTTGCACCTATGAGGTATGAATTGTTCTTGAGTTTTATGATAATTAAATTGCTATATAAATAAAGCATCTGTCTGCCTCTGCCTTTCACTCTCTGCATACTTCATCTATGATTCAAACCCTCTTTCATTGGACAACGAATTAAACTTGAGTGGAACATGATGTCCCAGGTAGAACTGAAAGTGACTGCCATGTGTCAGGTTGTGGTCTCTGCTTTAAACTTGGAGCTGCAGTTCTAGACCCCAATTAAACTAAAATGGGTGACATTTCCGTGGGTATTCTCCTGTATATAACTTTATAATATTTCCCTCTATAAGCTCTGGCCTCATCAGATTTGTACAATTGAGAAGTTTGGGGCAGTCAGGTTCATGCTGGAACCAATATTACTCTCTTCAAGTTCTCATTTTTTATTATATGTATTTCATTCAACACCTGCTAAATTATCAATGTGTTTAAATAGATTTTAAAAAGCATCTGCACAAAGCAAACAAAAAAAGAATGTGACTGTGCTTAAATAACCAGGCGTATGCAGTATATGCAGGAAAAGCTTTGAGTTCCTAAATCATTTTTCCAGACTGAAGAAACTTTAATCACAGCAAAAGTTTATGATGAATTGAACAACCAAATGTGTTCAGTGTGATGTCTCAGATGTGAAGTCACCAGCATCAATGATGAGGATGACAAAGAGGATGACGAGGGCTTGGTGATGTTTTTTAACCTATGCTGTGGGTTTGAATTCTCCTCCCCAACTCACTGCTCACATGGAAATTGAGGGCTATATTTGGAGAAGTGTGATGTCACAAGTGGTTGAGGGAGAAACCTATAACAGGCTTAGAGAAAACCAGTGACAGCAACAGTAAGTCCTGCTCCTGTTCTCACCAGCACTTAAACTTGGAAAGGTAAGTTCATTTATTTTGAAATAATTCTTATTGCCACACCAGGTTCAGGTAATTATAGCATTATTTATTAGGGGGCATACAGTGAGGTAAATCCTGCTGCCTTGTATTTTGCAGGGGAAAATGGTTAAAAAAAGAAAATCCTTAACAGATCTTGGCATATTTTTATATAAAGTAGAAAATATGTAAATGTGAAATAAGAATTTCTGCACTGTTTTCATCTTTCCAGGTGGTATGTAATTTTTCATAATAATTTACACATTCTTTAACATCTACATAATTAAATGTTGGTACTTTTTTAAAAATACTTTTTGTGTTGGTAAGTTTTACAATAATGCCATTTCAGCTTTTGTTTTTACATTTATGATATAGTTTATCTTTATCCTGATGGTCTATATACTGTAGTTTGTCATTATGTTTGACTTGTATTCTTGCAGTCTATGTTGTTTTCACATTGATTGCAGTTTATGCAGTCCTGTAGAATTAGTTCTGGATGCTTAGTATTTGTGCCTGAAATATACATGTATATGAATATTTAAAACCTGCTTATTTTTATACGTCCATTATACTGAAATTAAATTTCTTCAGTAATTTCTGTCTACTATTCAGAATCCTGCCATGTCTCATCTAAAACTGCCTGCCTTGCTTCATCTGTTACTTGTGCTGCTACATTGTGTGACAACGACACCAAACAACAGGTGAGAAAATGTGTGAGTAATTCTAATGTACAGTATTATGTGATGAGTGATAAAACAGTATGAGGGATAAGTATCGCCCTAAAGTCTTGTTGAACTAATTAGATTAATGGGCTTTTTGGACAATTAAAAAAAAAATCAACATTATATATATTTTACTTGGTTTAAGTGTTAAAAAACTAATCATGCACATTAAATCAATTATATAAGAAACATTAATATTAATACAAACAGTGTTAGGTATTTCATTTTAAATAATGATTTGAGTTCTCTTATGTACTTATATATCTATTAATTTATCAGTACTTGCTTGCATTTGCTTGTTATAACTAATCTAGCACAAGGACATGTTTGTTTTCCAAATAGACATGTACATACTTCTGTAAGTCACTCTGAATTATCGAATCATCTAATGCGGCAATAAAAGACATTTGCAGTGCTCTGTATTGTGTATGTTTGTCCTTGTATATTGTATACATTTTTTTTTTTCAATTTTGAGGAAACAATGTTATTTTTTATTCTCTTTGTGAGCCCACTGACTCCTTTTTGCTTGCAGGTTTTCCATCTCTTCCACTGAGCAGGTGGATGAAATGCTTGATGGGAAAACATTGATGTCCCCAGGCTTGCTGATGAACCCTTTTCTTCAATTTGCAGGATTGCGACCCAAGAGGGGAATCAACACAGTCAACAGGTACTTAACATGAAAGTCTAAAAAAAGCGAAAGTTAAATTAATAAAAGTTGGATTTTGAGCTTTTTGAGCCTCATTACAGGTTAATGAGCTCCACATTATGTTGAACTCTCCTCTTCACTTTCCTCTTCACTTTCTATCAGCCCTCAACACCACTTAGAGAAGAGAAGATGCAACACGGCTACATGTGTGACTCAAAGGTTGGCTGACTTCCTTATTCGCTCCAGTAACACCATTGGCACTGTCTACATCCCCACTAACATTGGTGCAAACTCCTACGGCAAGCGGGACGTGTTCCAATCATCAAAATCACTGCCTCTTTAGTCTCTTCTTGTGTGTGTGTGTGTGTGTGTGTGTGTGTGTGTGTGTGTGTGTGTGTGTGTGTGTGTGTGTGCGCGTGTGCGCGTGTGTGTGTGTGTGTACATGCAAACCCAAAGCCACTGTAACGGAACTGATGATGATGAAAGCAGTGACTCCACTGAGTGTTATTTATCTGTTTTATTTGACCTGTCTGTGCCTTTAGTTATAAAACACACAATGTCATAATGTACAGTGTTTGCTGCAAACATAAATAAATTGTCAACATTAATATATTATTATACACTTAATAAGCCAGTAAAAAGCTAATATTTTTAGTTTCTTTTTGTAATAAATGAATCTTAAAAGTACAATTCTGTGTGCAAAGTCATTATATGTACATTTTGTATAGTAAGTATTTCATCATACTATGACCTCTATTACCAAAATAAGTATCAACGAAAATAAACATAAAGATGAATCAAGCACAACAGTTTCTGACTGTGTTTCTAAACATTGTATAACTACAGCAACTACATGTTATGATAAAGATCACGAGACGTCACTGTCATTGTAGTGATGCAATGAATTGTGTTTGGTAGCTCTCAAGATCAGCAGCAATAAGAAAAATGTAAGTATAAACAAAAGAACAAACAAAAGATAATTGCACTAACATATAACAAATATAACAATACAGTATATACAATGGAATGCATGTGAAGTGGGACTTGGAAACAGTAGAGTGCAAATATTGCAAACATAATTGTGAGAAATCGTCCGAAATAAGGAAAATATTATACGAGTTATATTAATAATTACTACTAATAATAATGCAGTCCTGGTGTAAAGTGTTTGGTGCATAAGCAGCAACATGGGGAAGTGGGGCAAACAGCTTGGTTTGTCATATTCGTCTTTGGTTCTTGTGTGTGTGTGTGTGCGTGTGTGTGTGTGTAATACAGCTACAGCTCTGGGGAAGAAGCTGAACTGATCTAATAGCACTAAACTATAATTTTCCTTCACCTCTGTCAGTCACGTCCCCCTAAGCAATTCCACTTGTTTCTCACTGTGTCTCATTTAGCATCTTATTTTTAAATTGTGTTGATTATGTGTCAGGCAGCACAGTGTTGTTGTGTTAAGCACTGTGGCCTCATACCTTCAGTGTCTTTGGTGTGCATGGAATTTGCATGTTCTTTCTGTGCTTAGTGTGTCCTTCCAGGTACTCAGGTTTGCTCTCCCAGGCCAACACGTATTTCCAAATTGCTGGTGTGAGTGAGTGTGTGAGTGTTCGTGTGATCTTGCACGGCAATGGACTGGCACCCTGTCCAGGATGTATCCCACCTTGTGCCTCAAGTCCCCTGCTATAGACTCCAGGCCTCCTGTTATTCTGTGCAGGATAAGCAGTACAAAGAATGAGTGAGTGATTGTGTATTTGACCATCCTGTTGCATTCCGGGATTAAAGTTCATGTTCATTTGTTATTTAGAGACCGAGGTCATGTTTATAAACTTTTTAAATTAAATTACTTTTTAATTTTCTCTTAAAATTAAGAATAGAGAATGTCTCTTAATAATCATGATGACCATCTAGACCTAAAACATGGATGCAGCAGATTTTTTGCCAAGAAAGCCTTCCTGGGAAGGAACTAACTGATGTTGGAGCAACAAGGGAAGGCAGCACTGTGGGAATGGCTCAACAACATGTGCCCTCCCTGAAAATTTGGTGAGGAGCGGCCCCTCTCTCAGTATCGAGCCATCATTCTCCCTCCATTTCCCACTTTGCCTCATTCTCCCTGCTCCATCTCCGACATCGGCCACCACTTACTGAAGCTCCACTTTGGGTGTCAAATTGACTTCCTACTGCTGATGTACTGCTGTACCAATATGAACATTTCATAGTAACTTAATTGTTATTAATGATAGTGACACATTTCATACGGCATATTGTAAATATGCTGTATGTTTATGAATGAATACCTTCTAAAAAAAAAACTAAATTCATAATGCACTACTTTATAAAAAGCACTGTAAAATAAAATGGCATTTCTATCCTGGACATATTTTAAACTCTAATGAAATCTAATGACTAAATTAAAACCTTCAACCTTCGTCCTCAGGCAAGAATAAATAAAACTGAAAAAGT
This sequence comes from Clarias batrachus, assembly GCA_003987875.1. Taxonomy (NCBI): domain Eukaryota; kingdom Metazoa; phylum Chordata; class Actinopteri; order Siluriformes; family Clariidae; genus Clarias; species Clarias batrachus. The sequence goes on along the minus strand of QMIH01002364.1, from coordinate 35,316 downwards.
AAATCTTCTGTTCGAGAGGGTTTACTGTAAGAGATAGAAGAGCAAATAATAAAGAATACAAAGTGCATGCATTTGTGTGAGTGTGTTGTAGTGCTCACTTAAGTATTGTATTGAGTGTTGAGCAAATTCTGCAAACATATTATGCGTTTGGTGTATAATTATCTCAAAAATGTCTCTGCTGCTGTATCATAGCCCTTGAATTTGCCCTTGTTTACATGAATGTGTTGAGAAGCAAAGGCTTACCAACACTCTGGGTCACTTTCTTTATGTTATTGTTGCACCTCAAAAGCATTAGTCATTAGCTGTATTATGTTTAATAAAAATAGTCCACCTCTGATCCTGTTTATCTGATTATACAGTAAACCCTTAATTATGAGAAATAAACACACCAGCTCCACATGCAAGGCATCAATGGTGTAATAGAATGAGCTGTTTGAAGCTGTAAATGTGTAGTGGGGTACTGTACTGTTATGAAATGGATCTGGAGATGAAATGAGTTCAGCTACAGAGCAGTTGTTGAACAGTACAGCAGGATAAAATTGTATATGTTCATATATTCATTTAAAAATGGTTGGTTTAGTTAGCAAAATGTAGCTGATTTAAAAAAAAAAAAAAAAACATCTTAATGGATCTTTGTGTAAACCAGGTATTATCCCTAAGCTTTTAGAGCCTGGGGGGGGGGGACTTAACCACATTAAATAATTTAGATATAAATAATTAAGCAACCACAAGCATGTGGGCACCACATTAAATGATTTATACATTATATATACTGAATATTAATTGTAGTCAACAATGTTTATTATTGATGTGCTATTTTTGTTTATTTGTTGATGAGTTGCTGCGATTTTTACAATTACCATGTTTACAATTAAACACATTAAAACTGGCTTAAAACGTAATAATTAATAAAAGAATTTTCATAATAATAGATTTGTAATTTCCAGGAAATCTGCAAACCCACCCATGATCTTACATCCCTGTAAAATGTTTATCACGGAATGTATTAATGTTTGTATACGGTACATTGATCAGCCATAACATTAAAACCACTGTCCTAATGAGTGTGTAGGGGCCCTTGTGTAACCACACTACAGTGCAGTTTTCAGAACCTTTCAAGTTTTTCCATCTTTTATTATGTTTTCCACTTATCTTAAAATGCATTCAGATCCTTTTTGCCCTCATCATTCTACACGCACTACTCCACAAAGACAAAGATTACTACAAGTACTTGGAGTGTTTTGCATAAACAGATAAAGTTCTAGTGAATTTCACAAACCACTCCTGAAGATTTTTTTGCAGTGTAGTCAGGTGAACTATCCTGCTGAAAGAGGCCACTGTTGTTAGACAATACCACATGTTTTGATAGGTGGTACTGTCACCAGTTGACACATTTTGGAGATGGAGTTTCCTCCGGGTGCTCTGGTTTCCTCCCGCAGTCCAAAGACATGTAGATTAGGCTAATTGACATTCATAACTTGTCCGTAGTGTATGTGTGTTTGTTTGTGTGTGTCCTGCATTAGACAGGAAAAAGTCCATAGTGTATCCCGCCTTGTGCCTCCTCTTGAGCCTCCAGAATGATGGTGACGATAATGACAATGATGATTTTTACTATTAGAATTAGTATGTGTAAAGTAAAGGATATTTTATGCTTTGGAATTTCCCTGACATGGTTTGGGTGCACATATTTTCACAGAGGGAAGTATCACTTCAAACGTTTTCTGACCAATCACCATTATTCCACTGAATGGGTGAGTTAATACAAATTTATATGCACAACCACAACCATCTCCATTACTCATGCAGCACATACTTGCTGGCAGTAGTAGTCATTTACTTCTCACAGTTGCAGCATATCTCTTCTCACATATATATCATACCCATCACATCAGTATATTTGGTCTATTAGAGAATATTGCCTTTGTAGGACACTTGTCCTGTTGGAGGTGTGCTTGCTCTGCCTGAAGTCATAAAGGACAGAAATAGAACAAGCACCGAAAATGGTTGTAAAGTGAATGAATCAATCAGGATTGTAGAGCAGGGGCACACCTCATATCCACCACCGCACTGGCAGTAGTTCAGTCCGAGCCTGAAACTGATGAAAGTTTTTGTCATAAATTACACACCAACCTTCGAGTGCCAAACCCAAGATGGCCATCTCTTATCACAAACTACATTTAATCACACCATTGGTGAACCTTTCGGCTGGTACGTGCCTTCCATTCCATAAAAATGTCTTCATTTGATAGACATCCTTTTTATGACTCACTCCAGATCGTTTGTGATAAATGGTGTAATTATTATGACATAGGTAAACTGACTTTCACCCTAGTCTTATGCTGTTTCTCTTTTAATCTAAGTGTGTCTAACAGTGGTATTGTCAGTGACGTTGATAGATTAGTGAATAATAGCTGGTTGTGGACAATTTGGTTGTACAATCTCCTGCAGTGACGTGAGCATCTACATTCTCAGCGTCTGAGAGGTTAAAGTGCATACACGCTTCTCAGGGAAATTAATATGCCTGGCAGGCACTGCCATCAGATTTATTTTTCATCTTACACTGCATGTAGGGAAGAAACCAACCTGAGTAACACACTGACCTAACACTTTAAATAGTATAATTACAGTTGGCTGAAATGTATTAACTTCTTTAACAGATTGCAGCTCATTCAAATGTTTTATCCAATCTGAACCTGCAGACGTTTAAGTATTGCTAATTAGAACCTTCATATTTTTAAAAATATATTTCCATTTGACAGAAAAGTAAGAAAAATATCAAACATACATATAGTCATAAATGTACACATTTGAGTGTTTCTTTTTGCCAAACTCGGTTGTTTCAATTACACTAGCAAGATCATTTTAAAGTATTTTCTAGCTGTTTGTTGTTAGGCATTATTGGGATTGGAGCTCATGACTTGATCAGTAGCTGTGAACATTCTTTAATGAAATGTATATAAAATATTGTGTGTGGCAAGGAGCACTACAGGGTTGATTTGATGAACTTTAATTGCTAATGTGACCAATTGCAGCAAGTGTTTGATATCCTTGTTTTATAAGCATCAGTTTTTATAAGCATCGTTTAAAAAAAATATAATAATCTTTTTTTAGTTTATCCATGCTGGCACACACACAGCATTAGAAATGGGCTGGCTATTAAAAAAGGTATATTAAAATGTATATAATATAATAATTAAAGAGCTAAAGCAAGCATAAATTATGTATTTGATCATAATGCTACACAAAAAGTTTAAATGTCAATACATTGTTTCTGGAAATATTTTATACATAAATTAAAATAAATGAATTCCCTGCCGTGGTTTTCTGTTTTCCTATGGCAGCATAGTGGTTTAATGGCCTTGTGCCCCCGGGTTCCAGGTTCAATTCCTGTCCCAGGGTCTACAGTATGTGCATGTCCTTGGTGGGTTTCCTCTGGGTTTCTGGTTTCCTCCCACAGTCCAAAGACATGCAGCTGATTAGCCCAGTCATAAAAGGAGAATAAATACAATGCTCACCATTGGGCACCACAGTTAATTGAATATTAAAATATTCTAAATTATGCCAAGGAAAATAACAAAAACCTTTTATATTAGTTTAAAAAAAATCTTTCTGTTTTTTTTTTTGTTTGTTTGTTTGTTTTTAGGATCACAAGAGGGATATTTTTATAACTGTCATGTATAAGGTGCTGTATTTTTATACATGTTAATACATGTTATATGCTGTGGTATTCATGAATATTTATATATTGTTCCTAAAAAAACTAATATGGTTTATATGACGTAAACTCCTTGTAATTTCGTTAATAATAATTTAAGTTAATAAATATTAATTTAATAAATAAAGTTCGCAGTTCAAGTGGAATGAAACACACTTGAATAAAATGATACTTTTTGAGCCTCGTCGGCTCCCGTACTGAGCTGATGCAAAAGGTGGAGATCATGGTCGTTTCCGTAACCGAAGCGTGATGTTTGTGCTACATTTTAAATATCACTAATATAAGTGCACTAGTTAGGGTGTATGTGAACCGAGTCTATATTTTATATAGTGTATTTTGTGTTTCCTATAGGTTGCCGTTTGGGACTTAACCTTGGACTTCAGACCTCGTTATAGCAACATAGCAACATACGCTCTGTCTGTGGTACAACTTTAATACATCGAAAAGTAAGCATTATTTATATGTCGTAAATAGGGACAACTCGGACACGGACGTCAGCGTTTGACTTTCATGAATCGAACAAAATATATACATACAAAAACGCTGTTTAGATGTAATTGTAAACGACAACAGACATATTTAATATCGAATAACAACGATTATCGTACACACATTTATCATGGAAAGCATGGACAAAGAAAGACGTGTTTTCGGCTGACAGTTTATAGGGCTCTGTAAAAGTGTGTGTGTGTGTGTGTTGTATGAATATGTGTAGGTGGAGTTGAGTGTTATGGCAGAAAGCTCCCCGGCAGAGAAACACTTCAGATTTGTGGTCGTAGGTGGAGGAATTTCAGGGGTCACCTGTGCAGAACAGGTACATTTATCAGCTTTGACTTTATAGTGAGCTGTTGTTTATGCTTGGTGTTTATATCCATCCAGACATATTTCATATGTTCTCTTTTTTTCCTCTCAAGCTGGCCTTCCAGTTTCCTAAGGACGAAGTTGCTCTTCTGACCGCTGCTCCACTGGTGAAGACTGTGACTAATTTAAGACAGGTGTGTTTTCAAAATCAGAACAAAAGTTACAGGAACATTTATTTCTATAAGTAGCCTAGACAAACGTCACACAGTTACGGTCATCTTTCATCAGTATTGATATCACTGAGCCAAAGGAATGCAATAATATACAAAATGTATATATTTAATCAAGGCCGTAGCTATCGAATATTTTAGTAATCGAGTATTCTACCAAAAGTTTAATCTATTAATCGAGTAATCGGATAAAATGTACTTTTGCCTAATTAAACAGCAATATAAAATATACTGCTCAACACATATACTTGCATACACGTATGGGGTGTTCAAGTCAAAGGGACTAAGTGTTCCCTTTTATTTTTTTAAATGCATTTTATCAAAAAATAAACATTGTCATTATTCACAATACAAACAATAGCTTAAAGTTGACTGAGATGAATTAAGTGCATTGCAGTGCCATACATTCTTATTTTAAAGCATTTTCTCAGATGCAAAAACTAAAAAAAAAAAAAAAACGTATTTCAAATGACTTAAGTATCAAAAAATTTAAGGCACACATAATTATACAAAAACACTAAGTTGTGCAACTTAACTTTCAGAACTAAAAGTTTCAAAATCTACAGCTCAGGCAAAACATAAACCTTTACTGACCTCTTACTGGAATGCTTTGTGATGACATTTTAGGATGCAAAAATCCATGGACAGGAACAAGAGTCCATACATTGTGTTTTAAGTCAATATATTCATTAGAATATAAACGTCTCTCTCTTGGACTTGTGTGCACATTAGTCTTTAAAGGAGCGTGTGATTGCAATGAAGTAAGTTAAGCATGTCAACATGCTCCGAACTGAGGCTTGCCATGCATTTTAAGCAGTTATTCCTGCTGCTGAAAACATTTTTCATTAATAAAAGTTTTTTTAAATCGCTCCCTTCCATTTTGCAGCCCGCAACAGAACACTCCCTCAAATCAATACAGAGCTAACTGTTTATGTCTCCTTCTGCTTTGTGGGTGGCGTAAGCGCTTCTTCTTCGTCTGTGTTTATTGGCGACTTGCATCCGGAAGAGCGCCGTGTCACGCCAAACAAATAATTGCGCATAAACATAACGCAAGCTTTTAAAATTAATTAAAAGCAGCTTTGAGGCAGAAGATTTTGCATCGATCATTTTTTTGTAATCAAATTACTTGAGTTACTCAAGGAATCGTTTCATTCCCATATGTGATAATATTTTCTACAGCTGAAATGAAATTTATAGAAAACCAACCTCTGTATTCATGTCACCCTATAGCCGGAACCCTAAATTAAATTTTAAGAAGAGTTGGTCAATAAAATTTTCTTCAAGCCAAGGTCTGAATTTCTTGTTTGTGCTAGAATTCATGTGCAGTCATTGTAAGACTATAAAAATAGGTTATATAAAACCTGAAGGTTCAGTTGTCATAATCTACTTCAGTTTTTTGGGGGGTAAGCCATGCTGTGTCATGGTTTTGTTTCTTCTGCACACTTTGTCCAGTAATGGTAAGCTATCGGGGTGATTGGCCCCGATGAGTGATGCATATCGCCACGTCCACCACGAGGGAAATTATTCTCATTTGTCAGAAAATCATCAGGGTCCAGATAGAAATGTCACTCGGTCAGGATCCAGACCGTGGTCCACCATTCGGCGATGCCTGGCCTATGGCATAATTTTACCATACATATTTGACATATTTTTACTTTGTCATAAATAGCTAATACGCTTTACTGAATAATATGCATTTGAATAAGCATAATGTGCACAGAATAATGAAAAGAGTAGAATGATAAAGAATACATTGAATACATTATTATTGATGGTAACTCTTATTCATAGTCATGATTAAAAAAAATAGAGATGAAGGGGAAAAAAATTATTCAGTTATGTATTGCGATTTCCCAAAATCATTCAGATATGTTTGCACTTGATGTGGTACTGGCTTAAAATGAAGACCTTCCTAAAAAATCGAGATCAAAACGTACTTATTTTGGATGCCTTCAGCATTGGTTTACAACGTAGAAAGAAAAAACATGAGAGCCGTGGAATTAGATTGTGTCTATTAGATAGATAGATAGATAGATAGATAGATAGATAGATAGATAGATAGATAGGTAGATAGATATAACTACATCTGTGACAAAAATCAATCAACAGTAGTCTTCTGTCATTCCAGCATGTTAATTTAAAGCATGTAAAAAATTACCTACAGTATTGATATAGATCCAGAAGTTGCACATTGTGTTTATGTTTATATACTGTAATTTAATCTATGTGTATGATGTAATATTTAAGGTGTCCAAGACTTTGGCAGACTTTGATGTGGAAGAACAGCCATCCAGCATCTTAGAGGAGAAGTATACTAACCTGAAGGTTATTCACTCAGCAGCCAAAGTCCTCCATGCAAAACAGCATGTAAGTCAAATTACTGTGTGTGTGGTATATGTCAAGTGTTATGGATAGATATTCCATTATTATTATTATGTCATCATGGTAATGAGTTCTTGCATGTAGGTGCTGCAGACTGAAGATGGACATAATGTCCATTACGAGAAGCTCTGTGTGTGTACTGGTGCAAGACCTAAACTCATCATAGAGGAGAACCCTCACGTGCTGGGTATACGGGACACAGACAGCGCCCAGGTACTAACACCCTATTAAAATGCACTATTAAAATGCATGAATATAATTATTTATGAGTCAACACTTCTACATATGTAAATACCTAATATATTTTGGTCTTAACTTTAATTCTCTAAATAAAAGAAAACAAATCAGACATGAAAGAGGTTTGTATTAATGATTTGAAAAAAAAGAGTATTCCTAATTACTTTCCTACATCACTTTCAAATTGCTTTTGGTTAGTGGTTGTATTCCAGAAAACTGTGCCTTCATATATGTATACACACACACAGGCTTCTGTCTCCCCAGTCACTGCTGTGCAGGTGTTAACATGATACATCAGTTCATTTGTAACTTCGGTGTGAGCAAAAATGTATGCCCCACTTGTGATTGCATGATAGAAGTGCAGCAAGCAGTGATGTGTTTTTTGTGGTTTGAAGTTGTGCTTTATACTTAAAGAGAATCATTACTGGTAATGAGAAATGGACCCATCACCACGAGCCCGAGAGTAAATGGAGTATGGAATAGAAACATCCTCAATCGCAGACCAAGATAAAGTTCAAAAGTCGACCATCAGTACAGCTTTCTGAGGTTCTCAAGGACTAGTATTGGACGATTATCAGAAAAAAAGGTTAAATTCAATTCAATTTTATTTGTATAGCACAAAATGTCAATAATTGACATTGGCACAAGGCAACGTTACCTTATCAAAGGAATTATTTAAGTTTGTATGAAATGTGAATGTGTATGAATCAAAATGGTAAGATTGAGCCTGATAAGCAAGTCGAGGGCAACAGTGGCAAAGAAAAACTCCCTAAGATGGCAGTAGGAAGAAACCTTGAGAGGAACCAGACTCAATAGGGAACCCATCCTCATTTGGGTCAAAGCGGAAAGCAGGGATTGATCTGCATCACAGTAGTGTGAGACTGGAATTTCAGTATAACAGGAGATGTGTTTAAGTTAATATGGATTCCAGTTTGTGATTGGAGGCTCAGGTAGACTGGAGGTAGGCTCCAGTCCTGAACTATCGAGCAACTGCAGCGAACTCAGCGAACACCTGTCAGCATCTCCCGAGGCCAAAAGTGAAAAAGTGAAACCGTCTCCAGTCACCACATGCATCCCTTGCAGGGCATCTATGCGACGAGATCTCCAGCCAGATGTTCAACAGTGCTCGGTACAGTGACATGCTTAATGAAGATCTGAAGCCTAAACTTTGAATTAAACGGAGAGGAGCTTTTTGACAGATGGATAATGTATTGAAAAACAAAGGAATTATGTCTTTGTCTTTTCTTAAAGTTAATGAAATAATTTTTGACTCATCCTTGTATGTCACACACGCACTATATATATACAGGTGCAAAAAATTAGCATAGCATTAGGTCTCAATAAATTAGAATATCATTGAAAAGTTTATTTATTTCAGTAGTTCAATTCAAAAAGAGAAACTCATATGTTATATAGATTCATTAGGCACAGACTGATAAGTGTTTGTCATTTAATTTTCTTGATTATGGATTACAGCTAATGAAAACCCCAAATTCTCAGTATCTCTGAAAAGTTTTAATATTTCTTAAGACCAGGTATAACGGATACAAGGGATATCCTTGTCCTTAAATCCATGGTAAAAAATGGTATTAGTACTTTTGGCAGTGTGGGCAGGTGCCAGGTCCTGCTGGAAAATGAAATCAGCCTCTCCATAAAGCTGCTCAGCAAAGGGAAACATGAAGTTCTATAAAATTTTGTAAATGGCTGCGTTGACCTTGGACCTGATAAAATACACAGGACCAACACGAGGATCCTCTCTTCCTCCAGACTCTGGCACCTTAATTTCCGAGAGAAATACAAAATTTATAGTACCTTCATCTGAAAAGAGGATTTTGGTCCACTGAACAAAAGTCCAGTTGCAGTCCACCCTTTGTGAATCTCCCCCAAATTCTTGAATCTTTTTAAGGATGAGGTTATCCCTGTTGCTTGTGCACCTTTTTCTACCACATTTTTTCCTTCTATTCAACTTTCCATTAACGTGCTTGGATACAGCGCTCTGTGAACAGCCATCTTCTATAGCAATGACCTTTTGTGTCTTACCCTCCATGTACAGGGTGTCGATGCTTGTCTTCTGGACAACTGTCAAGTCAGCACTCTTCCCCAATTTATCCTCAATAAAAAAAACCTTTTCATAATATTCAAATTTTCTGAGATACTGGAATTTTGGTTTTTGTTAGCAGTAAGCACTAATAATCAAAATTTGAAGAAATTTGAAATATGTCAGTCTGTGTGTAATAAATAAATAAATAAATAAATATATAAAATATATACCTTTTTAATTGAAATACTGAAATAAATCAACTTTTAATATTCTAATTTATTAAGATGCACTTGTATGTATGTAGAGTGTGTGTTCTCATTTTAAAAAGAAAAATACTTATTGACACATTTTATTTTACCTCAATAACTTTAAATAAAAAATTAAAACAACCGACTGCTATATGTACATGTATATGAAATCTTAATACAAATGTATATAAAACGTTTCAAAACCTCTTTCATGCCATGTTTTCAAACATTTTGAATCTCAAGATAAGGGTTCAATAAAAAATATTACAGATGTAAAAGCACATATTTTCCCTTTTAATGTTAACCTTTTTTTTTGTTTGTTTTTTAAACAGGATTTTCAGAAGAAACTTTCCAAAGCTAAGCGCATAATAGTTATTGGGAATGGAGGAATCGCCTTGGAATTGGTGTAAGTTCATATCGTGAGATTCCAGAATGGTTAACTAATGCTAATTATGTTTGATAATAAGTATTCATTAAACGTAGATAAGTCTGTGGGCCGTAATAATTTGTCCTTGTTTCAAATCCCAGCAGTCGTATCTGGTGTTTTCCAATTGTGTTTCTTAAATTTACTTTGCATTAGACATCTTTTTTAGACATCATTTTTTGTTCACTGTTCTAACCAAAGTTATCAGCCAATCAAGGAAACCTTCATGATGTTAAAATGGGTGTGTATGAACACAGTCTCTTGTGGATTAATGTATTACTGCATCTGCTACCAATGTATTTGTGTCTGTAGTTATGAAGTGGAGGGCTGTGAGGTGATCTGGGCGATAAAAGACAAGGCTATAGGGAATACATTCTTTGATGCTGGAGCTGCTCAATTTCTCATCCCATCACTGGAGGTGGAGAAGCCTGAGAAAACATTGCCCTGCAAGAGAGCACGCTACACCACGGAAAGAGCCATAAAACCTAAAGCAGGTACACTAACTAAAGTATAGGTTATATTTGGGGACAGAAATCATGGCTGACATGATATATAGTCTTTTTGTTTTGTCTAGTTCTAAACACCAAAACAAATTTAGATTTGCTACTTCAAATGCAAACAAACATACATGGAAATCTGATTTTAAAATGTTGATTCTGTAGTCAGTGTGGCGATACTTTAAATACCGAACAAAAGAATTACATAACCGAATCGATTTTTCCCAGCTGTAGTTATAATATCAGTGCTTATTGCTGTGTCCTGCATATATTGAGGGTTCTCTGAATTCTGTAGTCAAAAACCTAATTTTAACAAATTGCAGGAGAAGGAGGCAGTATTGAGAGAACAGTTTAAATATTTGTTACCTTCTGGCTGTTGTTGCAAGTGTTTTAAGCGTTTCTGATGATCTGCTATACTAATGTGTTTCACATCAGGCCCAGCAGATCTTGGTAGTGCCTTAGGTCCAGACTGGCACCAAGGCATCAGTCTAAGAGGAGCAGATAAGGTGTGTGTATGTGCATAGAACAATAACACTATTTTAATAAGTACCAAGAATAACTTTGTTGTCTTTTTATTTCCAGTTGTCTCACAATGTCCATGTAGAGTATGAGTGTGAGGTCGAGTCAATTCACTCCCAGCAGGACTTCATGCAATCACCACTTTATAAACAGAACGAAGATTTAGGTAATGCTGTTGCAAGTATTATTAGGGGCATTAAAGTCAAAACTGGTCTTTTATTGTAACAGAACACAGAAAATCTTTAGTTTGCTACATAATCCCCTGCTAGACTAATGCACTTATACCAGGATTTCACTAGTTCTTAGATACCATTAAGCTAGAAAGTTTTCTTATGATCAGACTGCTTGAACTTGGGACTTGAATGCCCCTCATATATTTTATCAATTAAGATGATCCAAGAAGATGGAAAGGAATATGTGGATATGCAGAATACCATATTGTGCATTTTAGATTATTGGATATCGCAGTGAAACATATTTTATTAAAAGGTTTGAGCCAAACTGGAGACATTTGCATATTGTATAGTTACTAGCAAGTCCTAAAGTAGACCTCTGACTTATCTCTGTTTTTCCTTAGGGGTGTGGCCAGTTTATGCACAGTTAACCAATGGGAAAATATATGGATGTGACTTTATTGTCAGTGCTACGGGTGTGGTCCCAAATAGTGAACATTTTCTTCAAGGTAACAATGTAAGTACTGAAATAACTAAATTAGCTGTGTGCGTGATAAAGACATCTAAAAAGGAGATAGATTTTTTACATATATTTTGCTGTGCTGTAAGATACCACAATGCCGGCATAAAAACTGTGGCATCTTTTAATGAACTTATACCATCCAGGCCTACTGTCAGAAAACAAATAAAATTAGCTGCCACAGTCATTATACAAAATATACTGTAGACATTGAGACCTATTTAAAGTGTTGAATGATTGTTAAACCCACAGCTGCCTTTATAAACAGTCATAGATCTGCATTTATTCATTTGTTTATTATTACATTTATAGTATTTTTTTATACATTAAAAAAGCATAATTCTCCTTTTGGTTAAATACAGTTTGAGCTGGCAGAGGATCGGGGTCTGAGGGTTGATGAGCACATGCGGACATCTGAACCAGATGTGTATGCAGCTGGAGATGTGTGCAGTGCAGGCTGGGAGCCTAGTCCCCTTTGGCAGCAGGTTCATTCATTCATTCACCCACACATAATCTATACATAAATTTACAGATTTATTTCTTATATTTCATCACCATTGCATTTTTCTACAGGGAATTCTTACTAATTTGAAATACACACGTGGACAAAATTGTTGGTACCCTACGGTCAATGACAGAAAAACTCACAATGGTCACAGAAATAACTTTAATCTGACAAAAGTAATAATAAATAAGAATTCTATGAAATGTTAACCAATGAAAGTCAGACATTGCTTTTCAACCATGCTTCAACAGAATTATTTTAAAAAATGAACTCATGGAACAGGCCTGGACAAAAATGATGGTACCCCTAACTTAATAGTTTGTTGAAACCTTTTGAGGCAATCACTGCAATCAAACAATTCCTGTAACTGTCAATGAGACTTCTGCACCTCTCTGCAGGTATTTTGGCCCACTCCTCATGAGCAAGCTGCTCCAGTTGTTTCCGGTTTGAAGGGTGCCTTTTCCAGACAGCATGTTTCAGCTCCTTCCAAAGATGCTCAATAGGATTGAGGTCAGGGCTCATAGAAGGCCACTTTAGTCCAATGTTTTCCTCTTAGCCATTCTTGGGTGTTTTGAGCTGTGTGTTTTGGGTCATTGTCCTGTTGCAAGACCCATGACCTGCGACTGAGACCCAGCTTTCTGACACTGGCCAGCACATTTCTCTCTAGAATCCCTTGATAGTCTTGAGATTTCATTGTACCCTGCACAGATTCAAGACACCCTGTGCCAGATGCAGCAAAGCAGCCCCAGAACATAACAGAGCCTCCTCCATGTTTCACAGTAGGGACAGTGTTCTTTTCTTGATGTGCTTCATTTTTTCGTCTGTGAACATAGAGCTGATGTGCCTTGGCAAAAAGTTCCATTTTTGTCTCATCTGTCCATAGGACATTCTCCCAGAAGCTTTGTGGCTTGTCAACATGTAGTTTGGCATATTCCAGTCTGGCTTTTTTATGATTTGTTTTGAACAATGGTGTCCTCCTTGGTCGTCTCCCATGTAGTCCACTTTGGCTCAAACAACGACGGATGGTGCGATCTGAAACTGATGGTCCTTGAGCATGAAGTTCACCTTGGATCTCTTTAGCAGTCTTTCTGGGCTCTTTTGTTACCATTTGGATTATCCGTCTCTTTGATTTGTCATCAATGTTCCTCCTGTGGCCACGTCCAGGGAGGTTGGCTACAGTCCCATGGATTTTAAATTTCTGAATAATATGTGCAACTGTAGTCACAGGAACATCTAGCTGCTTGGAAATGGTCTTATAGCCTTTACCTTTAATATGCTTGTCTATAATTTTCTTTCAAATCTCCTGAGACAACTCTTTCCTTCGCTTCCTCTGGTCCATGTTGAGTGTGGTACATACCATGTCACCAAACAACACAGTGACTACCTGGAGCCCTATATATAGGCCCACTGACTGATTACAAGATTGTAGACACCTGTGATGCTAACTAGTGGACACACCTTGAATTAACATGTCCCTTTGGTCACATTATTTTCAGTATTTTCTAGGGGTACCATCATTTTTGTCCAGGCCTGTTCCATGAGTTTATTTTTTTAAATAATTCTGTTGAAGCATGGTTGAAAAGCAATGTCTGATTTTCATTGGTTAACATTCATAGAATTTTTTTAAATTATTAACTTTGTCAGATTAAAGTTATTTATGTGACCATTGTGAGTTTTTCTTTCATTGACCGAAGGGTACCAACAATTTTGTCCACATGTGTATAGGTGAAAACACACCCACACAAAATGGTTCCGAATTCTTCATTTCTTTAATATCTGAGGCAGGTTACACTGGATAAATACACATCCTCTTCATCATATCCACATGCTGGCCATAAAAAGTCAAACCACAACCACATTAGTGTTCTGTTTCGCTACCAAGAGCTGTTTGATCACATTGAGACTCATATTCACTGTGTCTGTTGTGCCCCCATGTGGCAGATGCGCTTGTGGACTCAGGCACGTCAGATGGGCTTCTACGCTGCTCGCTGCATAACAGCCCATGTGCTGGGGGAGGCCATTGAGCTGGACTTCTGCTTTGAGCTCTTCTCACACATCACCAAATTCTTTAACTATAAGGTGATTAGTTTATTTCTCTCTTCTCTTATATTAAACCTCTCTCTTTTGTTTTTCAGGCTTTTATAGTGTAGTGCAAGTTTCTCCTTTGATTAAAGACACAGCAAATGTCCTTTTATTCCAGCTCTTGATCACATCTAAACTTCCTTAATGATTTCTTCCACTTTTCCAGCATTTCTCTATTATTTTTGTTCTTTCCCCTCTGCATTACATTTGTACTCGGTGCAAGAAAAGAGGCTTGCTGACAATATCGTTTTATTTATTTATTTATTTATTTATTTATTTATTTGTAGTCTAGTGCTTGAAACTAGATGACATGTTTTTGAAAAACTCATTTAAGATGATCATATACAACTAAATTGAATAACATATCAGCTCTTAAATGTTAAAAATATTTATGTGGGAAAAAAGCACATTGTGGCATATAAGGAAACTTGCTAATTATTAAATAGTTAAAGAGGTGGCTTATTCAATTTCATTTGTATAATACGTTTAACAGTGGCCATTGTCACAAAACAGATTTAAAGAACTAAATATATATATACATATTGAAATAAATTAGAAAAATGTATAAATTATAACCATCAGTTTGTTCCTGAGGAATAAATCTGGGGTGACAGTGGCAAAGAAGAAACTTTGAAAGGCTCAAGAGGGAACCCATCTATATTTGCATAATATCATATGGAATGACCATAAATCAGTTTCTGATATATCCATGTGTACTAAGGCTAAAAGTTCAATACAACAGGAAAAGTGTTTAGACTAAACTTAAATGACATGGCTTAGGACTCTCTCTCAAAGCTATCCATCTTTTCTTGTCTTCCTGTCATTTCTCATCCTATGCCATTTGTTTTCCTTATGATTTTATTTAGGGAGAATGATATAATTCTCCCTAAGGAAAGAAAATCATATGATGTTTGCACAGTGACCTTTGTTTGAAGGGATTTATGTGTCCTACAGGTGGTGCTACTTGGCAAGTTTAATGCTCAGGGCCTGGGCTCAGATCACGAACTGCTGGTGCGCTGCACTAAAGGTTTGGAGTACGTGAAGGTGGTGTTGAGCGGAGGGCGCATGGTGGGGGCTGTACTTATTGGAGACGCAGACCTGGAAGAGACCTTTGAGAATCTTATCCTCAACCAGATGGACCTGTCCTCATATGGCGAGGAGTTGCTTAACCCTGACATTGACATTGAGGACTACTTTGACTGAAGTTAAATGCTGAGAATCCTGCAGATTAGTGATTGTGCATAAATCACAGAATGTCATAAAGTGCAATATCAAATTGCTTTGTCATTGGTTATTTAAAGCTGTAATATAATTTAAAAGAATGTTCAAAATAGTATTAGTATTATATTTTATTATATAATATTAAGTATTATAAAAAAGTAACTTTTAATATTTTTAAAAAATAAGCTCTGCCCTGAAGTGAAACACAGTTGCTCAGCTCACCAAGCATATGTAGTAAAATTTCTAATCAAATCGCAATTCAACTTTCCCTGCCTGTAAAATGGTAATAAGCAGCATTGTTTAAGTAAAATGACAGATCTCTTCTATAAAATGTCCTGTGAACCCAAAAAAAAAGGTCTTATTAGCCATTTACACATAATGCTTAATATATAAACTTACTGTATTTAGTTAATTTGCTTCATTGACCTGCAGCTGGGTCCCACACCTTTAACTTTGCACTGAAGCACAGGTCGTTAAGTGGTAGACCACAGTCAAGATGTGTGCACACAAATATTTCAATAAAGTTACAGATTTATTGTGATTTATGTGGGCCAGAGAGAGCTAGATCAGTCAAAACAAAGATGAATGGTCAGAGACAAATGCAATTATTTATTTACTAATTATCAACATTCCATCTTTATAAGTTAAAGTTGTCATTGCTTATTTTGACCTTTGTAAGTAAGAAATCGTATGGACCATGATCTTCATAAATTTTAAACAATATAATTATCTAGACTGTTTAACATACTAATTTATAAAAGCACAAAAAGCTATATTACTAAATTTTGTTCTATATCCAAATATGACACCAGTTTCTGTCTTCCACAATTATTTCCTCACCCAATTACCCACCATACTCCAGCACGTACTCCGGATATATCTGGTTAGAATTAAATACAACAAAAATCTTGGGATATAAATCATCATCAACACAACTGTCATGTACATTTCCAGTTTGGTCAGTTTCAGGTTTGTAGAAACCCTGTTGCCCAATACTGTATGTCCCGACAATCACACGAGCAAGGAACATTATTCGTGTTTCATTTGTGTGTCCCTGGCTTCGGAACTTGCTGTACATGTCTGCGTAGGATGCATGCATAGAAAAGTATGTACCTAGAAGAAAATGTAAAACTTTTGTAAACAACTTGATGTGGTACAAGGACAGCAAAATATCAAACCCTACTAACCTTTGCCATAGAGGTGAACAGATCCCACTGACTCAGATATTCTGCAGTCAAAATTGTACAAGCAAATACTATCCACATTGTTCTTGCCTGTGCCATGGAAGAGCATTCGTTCTTCAATGTCTGACAAACCTTTTATCCTCATCAGCTGGGTTTTTTTCCTAAAGGAAAAGGATGTATACATTAACAATAGTGATAATTTGTGCCACACAATTGCAAAAGCCTTACAGGTCATATACACATAGTCAGGAATTTATGTTTAGTTTGCCAGGAAATTTATATATATTTTAAATAATTTTGAGGTGCTAAATAAATATGGCCAAACATACTCTTAATTAGTTAATTTGTGCTATTATATGCTCCTAGCCTAGATAAATATAAATGCTATAAAATGCAACATTTAGTTAAGCTGTATCACATGAAAGAAAGTGCTGTACAACAGTACAACCTCAAGAGACTGCTTTTATACAAAAATTCTTCAAACATCATTTATTATCAACAGCTTTTTTGTTGTTGTTTATCTAACTAGTTATTTTGCTTGTTCTATTCAGAGGCAATACAGGACTTAGATGCAATTACTAAGGAGACAAAAAGTTGCTTAAGATAATTGTTTTTTTATTTTCTTTCTTAAAGTGCTTCTGTGACTGGTTTTGAATGTGGGATTTGGCAGGCAGCTACTCTCCACGGACCTTACTGACCTACTTTCATCCCTCTTGGTGATTGACAGATAGTGAAATTAATGACTGCAAGAAAACTAGTGACCTGGAGTGATAGATATGGTGCTAATTATGCTCTGTAGTCACCACTTGTGGAATACCCCTCATCCGATCAGATTAATCTGTCGGAACTAAATGGAGATCGCTTAAACACTTGGCAAAGTTAAAAACAGTCAAAAGCAAAAACCATAGCCATGTTATTAGTGCAGGTAAGAGCATTTCCATGTGCATACAAGAAGAGGAATCACTGGATTAGGACTAACATTTATTTGTTTTGCTTACTGTTTCAAACATTTTTTTTTTCAATGTTAATGTTCTTAAACTATGTTTCTCAATTTAGTCCTGGAGTACCACTACCCTGCACATTTTGTTGTTTTCTCTCAACTAACTCGAATGGTTAAAGCTCATAAACCTGGCTCTTTGAATTGAGAGCTTAAAATGTGCAGGGTATTTGTGCTCCAGGCCCTGGATCAAGTAACACTGTCCTAAAATAATAAAACATAATAAAAAATAAAAACAGTTTGTTTATAATCAATAATATGTTTATAATCAAATATGTGAAAACTTGGCTGATATTATACCTACCTGGAGTACAGCTCCCAGAGGTCAATATTCTGTATTCTGTGGATATATTTCAGAGGTTCTTGCAAAAGACCAATTTCTCGCACATATTTTTCCACTTCCTTAAACTCCTTTGTTTGCCAGTCCACAGTAAAAGTCTGAACAAGAATGATTATTGGATTACTGTTTTTTGAATGATTATATAAAACTTGTATTATACAACAATTAGTTCTGATTGGACATGGGGTTTTCCGAGAGTGGTGACAATAGATGGTAACACAGTGGAATGTTTAACTACATGTATCACGCCATATCCCTGTACCAGCAACAATAAAGAGCCATGAGGATGGTCTGCATTCAGTTCCACCCAATGCCCAAACCCCAGGTACTGGATGCAGTGCCAAGCCAGAATAAAATGGAAGAGTTGCATCATGAAGGGCATCCAGCGTAAAGCTGCTGAGTGGCCCCTCAATGGGAGCAGTCATACAATAGCATTTATATGTACTGTGGGACTTGGATGGTGTAAACAGTGCAGTGCTAGAAGGTATTGTCAAGTAAGCTGAATGAACTGCACAAATTATAATAATTATATTTATAGTCTTGTAGCTAAAAAGTGTTCAGTACATTAGCAGCAACTTGAAGGAATTAAAGGAAACAGGAGTTGGTGGGTATGCAAGACAGCAGCTGTGCGTGTGTATGAGGCGAGGGGAGGTAATACAGGCTACAGCACTGGGGAAGAAGCTATTCTTCAGTCTGTTAGTACGTAATTATGTTGCTGATAACGGCTAGCATCACTAGCAACACTGTTTTAATTGGGAAAAAAAATCTCTCTAATGACACTCACGTGGCACATAATAACGGAATCACTGCTGTAAAGTAAAAAAAAAATAATAACCAGCACTTTACCTCTGAAAAGAATCGCGACAGAGCAGAGTTTCTGTGTAGAGCAGAGAGTGTCTGTATGTGTGTGTGAAGCCAGGGAGGGGGGTTTAAAGGCGAGAGAGTGTGTGTGCGTGTGTCGGTGCATGCACACACACAGGAGACACACTGAAACAGAGAGGGAGATGTTGATTATACCAGTTAGAGACGAACACTAAGACCAGCAGGGGAGACGATTACCCACAGTTCCGCATCGAAAGAGAGAAAAATCATTGGCTCAGTTGTGATCACGTGACTCTCAGTGTCAAAACAAGAGCGCATGCGTGATACACGATAACAAAACCAAGACTTGCTCGTTTTTCAAGTCAACATTTATTTTAAAATCTTTGCTCCTCTTGCTGAACACTCGTAAACCACGTTACTCGCAATCTGAGGTTCCACTGTAATTGGTGTCAGGGCAACTGAGAGAGTCATTGAGGCACCTAATTTTTGGCTTTTTGGGCAGTGAAACAATAATGGAAGATTCAAGGGATGTGGGAACTACAGTGCTGCAGGGACAGGTTGAAGATAGTGATGAATACCCCTTCTAACTGATAAGTGCATGACTTTGACATGTGACCTGGCACCTTGTCTGGTCCTGCTATTTTGGTGATATCATCAACAACTTTTGTTGATTACACCTGATGAAACGCAAAAAAGACTACAAGCTCCTCTTTGGGAAGTGTTGTTTGTGTTTTAACTGTGGTTGTCGAATCATGCAAGGAACTGGTTAAGTGTGCCAGAAAGGGTAGTCCGTTATGGCTTTAATACATCTTCACATGCTTTACAAAGGTAAAGTACAGGTTAATTGTGCAGGTAAAAAAACATTTATTGTTAAAGTATATCTCTATGTGTTGCTCATATCTGCAATTGGCTTATTTGATGCCCTCCGCTAATTGACCCTGGGCATTTCTGTAAGCCAGCCTTGAGCAGAGACTGCACATTCCTGTCAAGACATGGCTTTTGGTTTGGGAACACCTTGATAGTCTTGGTGGTTACCACAGTAGCAGTGAAGAAGGTGTAATGGAAAAATCACATTTTATTCATGTATTAATTCTTATCTTTGTAGTAATTGTTTCACGTAGACTATTGTAGGGGTGAGCAGTCCACCAAAGAGAGCAAATAATCGGTAACATTCCGGAACCCTCTCCCAGCCTCCATGGCACCATCTTGCTAATCTTATCTGCCCTATTAGACAAGGCAGCATCTCTAACATGAAGAAGCAAGAAACTTAGTCTCCGTCCACACGAAGCCAGTGCGTTCCCTATCCGATAATTTTTTTTCCTCATTCGGCGTTGTCTCAAGAAATATCTGCGTACACACGAAACCATTGAAAACGGTGTTGTATATATATGCCAGACCAGTATGGGGTAATTCTGCCATAGAGATACACTATACACGGAGAAGACGACTTTGAGCATGCGCATGACATCATCGTTTCACAAAATATACGGATTGGCTGTACACACGAAAACGCAAGGGTGTCGTTTTCAGATTTATCCACCTTGGGACCCGGTTTAAAAAAATAGCGGTTTTAGTCTCCTAAAACGCCGGATCCGTGTGGATGAAACGCCAATACGATAAAAAATTTATACGTATACAGAGACACGCATCTCTGTGTGGACAGGCTCTTAACCATGCCTGGGAAGTCTACTGCACCTGGAGCCATAAAAGCAGGCGACCTTGAACTCCAACTGTGTAAATTGGCAATCTGATAAACAACGGAGGCAGTTTGACACCTCTGAGTGGGGGAAAACCCTCCCTAACTAAATTATTGTTTCTTGATAAATTGTTGTCTTGGTCATGTATTTTTAAGTTTAAACATTTGCCCAGATCTTAAGTTATCTTGCTCTAATTAGGAAATACCTTTTTGTATCATCATTAGTGGCCATAAACAGAATTGGTAAGATACACTAAATCATGCTAAACGCTGGATGGGTAGTTGATAAAGTTTATTCTATAAATTTTAACCCAGTTTAATAATTTTAACCCGAATTCTTAAAGATTCGATTCACCTCTGATCCAGAGCTGAAACCATACACTGGACAGATCCCTTTCCAGTGAAAATGGACAAACATACCTGACAAACATATCTTCTTGAGGTTGAGGAAGATCGCAGAGCGGAATAGAATGTTATGGGTGAATGGCACAAAAGACGAAGGACCAGAGGGAGGGGACTGAACTAAAGTAATTTATCCGGTGGTAAATTAGAACAAACGTGTACTGTGCATGCAAAAGTAATTGTTATAATTAATGACAAATGTAAGTGAGAGACTCAACGGGACAGGTTCAACGGTGATGGGCAGGACAGAAACAAGGACACCGAGAAGGCTCACTTAAACTACCATAACTGGGAAGGCACTAGAGGTAACATGCTCCTGCAAGAACTTAAGGGCCCTCAAAATACACCAGGCCAAGACCAAGTGTGGAAAGAAGGAGATACAGGTGCAGCGCGCAGATCTAGAATCTGATTAGAGGTAGGAATGCTTCAACCAGGAAGCGCCCAACAGCACTGGAGATTTCTCAGCACCTCAGTCACCAACACCACAAGGAAGCATTTCCACAGATGCCATACCACAGCCTGAGCCCATGAAGGAGAGGAATAGATGGCTAAAGATGCCTGACATCAAGGAGTGGGCTAGCTTTGATGAGGTCCTGAACATAATCCTTGAAGTCATGTTAGCAGG
Source organism: Clarias batrachus (assembly GCA_003987875.1). Lineage (NCBI taxonomy): Eukaryota > Metazoa > Chordata > Actinopteri > Siluriformes > Clariidae > Clarias > Clarias batrachus. The sequence continues at coordinate 13,655 of QMIH01002364.1, read as the reverse complement.
CACAGCTGAGCGGAAAGTGAACAGTCTAACAGAGATAACATACAACCTAGCAAAGGTTTTGGCATAACAGAGTGGAAGGGCAGCGGCAAGTCAGCAAAGCAACCAAACAAGGAAAGAAATTAACAAGAACGAAAGAACAAGGAAATGAGCAAGAAGAAGCAAAGAGCCTAGTTTTTTTTAAAGGAAGCCTACAATGTCATCAGGTCTCTATTGGGAGAAGCTAAATCTGGGAGTCTGAATAGCTCTAAAAAGAAAGTGGAGGCATTTCTCAAGGAGACACATAGTGACCTAAACAGCCATCTCCATGAAAACCCAGAAATTGGCATAGCACACATCCCCACCATCAAGCTCAACACCAATGAACCAACAAGGAAAGAAATCTAGGAAGTGGTTAAAAAGCCACGAGCAGCTTCAGCCCCAAGTCTCAGCGTTATAACCTACAGGGTGTATAAGAAATGCCCACAGCTTCTCCGGCGGTTGTGGAAGCTGCTCCAGAGGATCTGGAAGAAAGGCACTATCCCATCGTGCTGGCAGAAGGCAGAAGGATGCTTTGTCCCCAAAGAGGAAGCCTAAATGACCATAACCCAATTTAGGACCATTTCCCTACTCATTGCCGAATGAAAAATCTTTTTTCTTAGTGTTGGCAGAGGATGTCCACCTACTTGATCGAGAAAGGATATGTCAACACCTCAATCCAAAAGGAATCCCAGGATTTGCGGGATGCGAAAAAGGCAACCTGATAGATGTCTGGTTGGACTTGGCTAACACCTACGGGTCCACCACCCACAATCTAATGAGATTAGCGCTGAAGTACTTCCATCTCCCAGACCACATCATGGTAATGATCAGCAGCTACCTGAATGGAATCAAGCTCCGGTTTGAAGGACTACATCAAACAGTGGCAGCACTTTGAGAGAGGAATTGTCACAGGATGTACAGTCTCCCCCATCTTGTTGGTCATGGGCTTCAACTTCATCATCAAAGCCGGAGAAATGGAAACCAGAGGCCCAATGATGGAATCAGGGTCCCGGCACGGGTTACATGGATGGCCTTAAAAATCACAACAACACCCCGTGTACAGGCGAGATGGGTTCAGGCCATATTGATAAAGCCATGCTTTAAACTTCCCTGGAAGTCCTCGTTTATCTATATTCCTAAGCCAGCCCTCTGCTTGCTTCTCTGTACTCTGGACGTTGTTATGGTCCCTGGACGAGACAGAAAAGTGGGCTAGAAAGACTTTTAATACAGAAAAATGAAGGGGCCTGGTCATTAGGAAGAGTAACATCCCCTTTAAGTACAATATAAAGTTCATATAAAGGTGAGATCATCTCTTCTATCAAGGACAATCCCATCAAGGATCTGGGAAAAATGGTATGATGACTCACTAAGGCACCATGACAACGTCCAGAGTACAGAGAAGCAAGTAGAGGGCTTGTTAGGAATATAATGAGAACTTCCAGGGACGTTTAAAGCATGGCTTTATCAACGTGGCCTGAAGGTCGTTGGAAATACCTCCAGGCTTTACATAATTCAGGCTGTACATCAGACCAGGGCAATTACAACTACCCCTCTCTTCCCTGGTTGAGAAGTTCCAAGTAGCTAAGTGGCTACAGTATACAGTGGCTATGACCCTCAGGGATTCGAGAGATGACAAGGTCAGAGAAGGCCTCAGCAACTCTGGCTGAGGCAGAAGGAACCCTGGAGCTCAAAGACATTATTAAAGCACCATGCACAGAAAGGCAAGGCCATGGAATGACCCACTTCCATAGGTGGGGGGAAAGCCAACCCTGTGGAGAGAAGAACCATGATCCAGGTGGAAATAAGGGACCTAGAGAAAAAGCGGAGAAGGTCAAAGGATGTGGAGCTAGGATCCCAGGGGACCTGGACAAGGTGGGAACTCTCCAAGTGAAAGATGACATGGGCTTCTTCATGGAAGGAAAGAAGATAATCCTAGTGGAGCTTACAGTGCCATGGGAAGAGGGGTGTAAGGAGGCATTTGAAAGGAAGACTGAATGCTATAAAGATCTGGTGTGGAACTGCAGGGACAAAGGTTGGCAGACGTGGTTATACCCAGTTGAGGTGGGATACAGGGGCTTCCCAGCCCAATCAGTATGGAAGCTGACGACAGATATTGGATTGAGGAGGGTTGAGAGAAAGAAGGCAGTGCGAGGGCTGTGGGAAGCAGCAGAGAGAGCCTCCTGTTGGATTTGGAGCAGATGGGAGGAGTTGAGCTGGCAGCCAGGAGGGAGTGAGTAGTGGCTGGCCACCACTTCTGACCCACCAACAGGAGTGTGTTATGGTTAAGGGTCGAAACACTTCAGGATCGTTGATAACCATCTGATGACACAATCTTCTGGCTAAAGTCTCCAGTCATTGCAAGATAACAGAAGGAGAAGCATCTAAAAGATGTATGCCATTACAGTGGAACCTTTGATTACGAGCATAATTTGTTCCGGAAGCAGGCTCGTATTCCAAAACACTCGTAAACCAAATCTTCTAACTTCCCCATAAGAAATAATGAAAACTCTAACTATTCGTTCCAAAGCCCCAAAAAATAAATACATAAAAATAATTGATGCAATATATAAAGTAAAAATAAAACAAATTAACCTGCACTTTACCTTTTAAAAAAATAAAAATAAATAACAACAAATAAGTGTTTTCGTTTGTGCGTGCAGGCGCCGTGTATATGAATGTGTGTGTGTGTGTGTGGAATTAGCCACTTCACCCACCTTGCCTTTTAAGTTTCACAACACACACACACACACACACACACACACACACACACACACACAATGGAAACACTGTTTTGATGGGGAAAAATAAATCTGTCTAAATGACACTCGTGTGAGTGCATACTAACGGAATCAAAGTAAAAGTAAAGTAAAAAAAAAAAAAAAAAGAGCTATTGGGAAGGGGCACAGTTTGCTATGAGATCTAATCTAAAATCTGAAAAAAAAAAAAAAAAGAGTTTTCTGTGTAAAGCATGAGACACGATGAAAGAGACGTTGATTATACCAGTAAGAGACGAGCACTAAGACCCAGTGGAGCAGGTAAGATGATTACCCACAATTCCATAACGCAAGAGAGAGAAAAATCATTTGCTCAGTTGTGATCACTTGCCGCTCGGTGTCAAAATAAGAGGCGCATACGTGATACATGACACTCAGCACTCGTAAACGTTTCCAATTAAAGATTTATTAAAAATCTTTGCTCATCTTGCAGAACACATGTAAACCATGTTACTCGCAATCCTAGGTTCCACTGTACTTAGTTTTTGTTATATCTTCTGTATGCATTAGAGTCTTAGGACAATGTCCTAATGTACTGTGCAGCATAATTATTGTTTGTAGTTAAATATAGCCTTGAAATGTGTAATATTAGTATGTACAAGTTGTCCTAAAATGACAAAAGGGGCAAAAATCTATGTTAATGTTTATAACGGAAAAAAGTCATTTGAATCATTTTGATATTTGTCGTAATTGTAATACGTGTCTGCTGTTTGTAGTACCTGTCTGCTGAGACATAGAGAGACAAAGCCTAGAACAGAAACTGACTTTTTTGTTTGTAGTTGCCACTGATTGAATGATAAGGTGAAGACATTTTGTCTGTGTCAGATAAAGAAAGTCATGAGTTTGAATGTGGAAACAACATTTACAGGGTGTAGATTATGTTATCATAGATGTTTTTGTATAAAATGGGACAGATGAAGGAAAAACAAATCACCTTTATCCACACTGCAACTGTTTGCTGCATGAGACTGGTCCTTTTGCAGAAGTTATAATGAAACCTTTGTTACTTTGCTCTTACCCAGTGTATGAAATACTTGTCTTTAAAGTGTTCTCAGGATTTTCACCACAAAGGCTATTGCACACAGGCCAAAGTGGATCAGCTGTACAGTGAAACCTCAGATTAAAAGTAACCTGGTTTAATATGAGCAAAGATTTTTTAAAATTAATTTTGACTTGAAAAAAAGCAAGTCTTGTTTACAAGTACCGAGTATCATGTAGCACACATGTGCGTCCTTAGGCATCGCGTTATCACAACTGAGCCAATGGTTTTTCCTCTCTCTTGTGCTGCGGAATTGTGGGTAACCATCTCAACCGGCTTGGTCTTCGTGCGCGTCCCTGGTATAATCTACATTTGTACACTTGAACGTTTCTTGTTAACGTTCCTGATGAGGCAGTGTTCCCGCACACACACATACACAGCGTGTGTGTGCACAAACACTAACGGAAACACTTATCTGTCGGAATTTAATTGACATTTTTTCAAAGGTAAAGTGCAGGTTAGTTTTATTTTTACTTTATATTTTGTATTAATTATTTTTATATATTTCTTTTTTTTGGGTTATGGAACGAATAATCTCAGTTTTCATTATTTCTTATGGGGAAATTCGCTTAGATAATTTGAGTATTTTGATATAGCACACTTCTGGTACAAATTATGCTCGCAATCCAAGTCTCCACTGTATTCCTAAGTAAGTCTGTACTCTGCACAATCTAACCCTGGAACTTGAAGTTTAACATAGCTGATATTCTAAAGCAAAATAAGAGTAAATATAAAAAGAAACTTAAAAAAAAACATTTTTAATAAGATTTACAGGACTGTCCACCACCTTTGTGGTTCACTCTCTGCACCTTTTGGCTACATAGCACAAGTAAGAATTGAAAACAAATTTCACGAATTTTAATTACCCTAACTGATGGTTGTCAGCTCAATGATAGTTTTGCCAGCCATGGAAGGATGTGTTAGTGGTACAAAATAACTGGCTAAATATTTTTTTTTACATAAATGTTTGTCAATAATAAATCTTTGTGGAACTGTTGCATAATAGCAATATCACACGAGAGCAAGTGCTGTTGTGCTGTTGTTCTATCAGCATGGCTGTGATGTGAACAGGATATCACAAGCTGTGGAATAAATTACTTGGATTTCTCTTTGTGTTGAATAAAGCCACTAAGTCGTGTATGATGCAGCAGTCATACAGCCATTATTCCCTTAGCACTAGTTCCAAATAACAAAAATGTGGCATTTTCACAGACCCATGTCTATACATGCAATTAGCATTTCAATCTTCCCAACCACTAGAGGAAGGAATTTTATACTGTATATAGAGGATTGTAAATTTTAATAGTAATATTTTGTCATAAAATTCTTGAAAATTTTACTTGGTCCTAAACCCATGATACATCATTAAAACATACCCAAAACTGTACTTATTGAATATTCGAGTACATCATTTACACAAACACTCACCCTTCGTGCCAATTATGAGAATATAAATTGTAATAAAAATGTAAATGCATAAGCCAAACATAATACATTTGTGCTCATGTATGTATGCTGATTAGTGCCAATCATCCATAAACCATAAAAATTACATAAATTTCATGACACCTGAATGGGCAAAAATTGGAGTCAAATTATAGAACATCTGTCTTTTCCAATTAATCACTGTATGCCATTATTTAAAGTTCCTGCATGTCTCTTGGCCAGAAATGCTTTGTGTCCTAAAGTAATCCTCAAACCTTAAAAATGTCTAAAATGTGTTTTTACATCATAAGTACTGTATACCTGAAACGGTTTTGTAGGGTCCATGTCCTCCCAGTTAGCAGGTAAAGATGGAGCCTGGTTACATCTGTTTTATCAGACAAACAATAGTTTCACTTTTGTTTCATGATAGCAAGATGAACTAGTCAAGCAAGAAAATTTAAATGTACACACCTAATAATATGCTCAATGAAAAAAGAACGTTTTATTTTTTGCATCTGTCCTGTGCTTAGGTTGGTCTTCTGAAACCCTGATTTCAGTAAATAAATATAATTGTTTAGCATCTTTATAGCTTTATAGTTAATTTTTTTATTTATTCATAAACATTTACGGTAAAAAAAAATCTAAAAAATTTATTAACATTGGCAGGTAAAGTGACATTACCATGGAAATCAATTTTGAAGGTCCCTGCTGCTGTCGTGATGTTAATAACTCCATAGGGGTTTTTAATATAAAACATTTCCAGTTCTGAGCTGCTGATGGGATTCACTGGATCATCCTGTAGGAAAAGTTGCTTAAGGAAAGCAGTTACAGTAGGTAAGAGCAAAAAAAAAAGAGTAATAAAATGAGACAATACCTCAGTTCTGTGCCAAATGCCACACTCCGCTTGATAGAACCAGTCCCAAGGATAATCAGAAGTGTCCATTAGTTCGATGTCATCCTGTCCTCCCAAACCAGCAAACATAATGGTGAATAAATAAGTTTAAAACTCTCTGTAAATGTTGAGGTAGCTAAACTTAACTGGCGCACAAAGTTAACTTAACAAGCTTAACTGGTCCATGTGACCGATAAAACGCAATGTAACAGACACTCCTGTACTGACATCAATGATGGGAGGAAACATTTATTATACACACTCACAATCAGCATATATCTGACTATATGGGTAAAGATGCAGATAAAGGTAAAAGGTTAGGAAAAGTGCCATTCATTGCTTCACAGGACTTTTTATTTTTCCATTGCATTTTAATTTCAAGTCATACTGGAATTCTGTTTGTGCAGAATCACAGCACACAGTTATGAGAGTAAAAACTACTTTGGGAGATTTTTATCTTCCAGTTTTAATGTTAGTTACATTTTAGCACTAAAACTAAAATCTAACTTAAATTATAATAGTATTAAAAAGACTCAGCAAAGAGCAGACTGAAAAGCAATTCAATGCACACAGCTTATATACTGTTGACCGAGAGAGGACTCAAATGGCGTCTCCTCCCTTGTTTTTTCCCCCTTTTTCTTTTCATACTTCTGTTTGCTGAATTTGGTACACTTGTTCTGGTTATTTCCTTTTGCCAAATTTGGTACATTTGTTCTGCAAATTTGGTACCCATTATCTCAGTACTTGTTCCAGAAAATTTCCCCATTATAATCCAACCCTTTCGCCAGCCATGAGTTTATTGTAGTTTTGTTCGCCTTTACCTGATGTCTTTCCCCTCAGATTACTTATGTCTCACTTGCAGAAGCACCTTATTGAGAAGCACCTTATTTCTTATTTGGTTCAGACTGACCTCTCTTCCCATTTGTGCAGGTTCTATGCTCACTATGATATGCAATAAAGCGCCCTGCATCTCTGGGCTGTCCATGTCTTCCTTACCCATATGAGTTTATAAGTATATATGATTGTATTTAGTATTTTAGTACTTTAATGTGAATATATTTCGAAATATGCAACTATGCATTGGGAATTGGGACATTTGTTATTGTGAATATATGCGATTTCACATATGAATATGTTTTACACTAGCTTTGTTTCTCTAAATAATCCCCTGCTACACTAATGCACATATCTCAGCATTATGCTTGGATAGAAACTTTTCTCAGTATGCCATAGTCATGATCAGGCTGCCTGTTTGAATTTGGGACTTCAATGCCCCTCAGATTTCATGTCAATCTCCAAGAGTTATCCAAGAAGATGCAGATAAGATATGGAGATATTCATAATACAATATTGTGCATATTTAGGTTATTGGATATCTTAAATAGCTGTACGTATTATAAAGAAATCTAAAAATAAGTATTGTAATATGTCCACAATGTCGTCATAAAAATTGTGGCATCCTTTAATGCATAGATCATCTATTTCTACCGTCAGAAAAGTAAGGAAATAAACTATTTAGATAAATTGTCTGAATTTTTAAATTAAATTTACTTACTTGTTTTTTGCTTTGGTTAAATACAGTTTGACTTAGCAGAGAATGTTGTGATGAACACATGCAGACGTGTATGTATATTAGAACTAGATGTGTATGCAGCTGGAGAGGTATGTAGTGCAGGCTGGGAGCCTATTCCCCTTTGGCAACAGGTTCATTCATCCAGTCTCATATTACTCAATTTATAAATTCACACATTTACTTCTTGGATTTTATCCCTAATACATTTTTCTACAGGATTTTTTTTTTCCGTTTTAGTTTGAAATATTAGTACAAAAACACACAAAAAAATATTTTTAAAAAAATCTTTATTATTTTTTTATATATATATTTGAGGCAGGACTTGAATGAATTAATCCATATTTAATCCATGTTCAAGTCCTGGTCATAAAATGTTAAACCACAACCATAGTAGTGTTATATTTCAATACCAAGTGCCATTTGATGATATTAAGCCTCCTGTTCAATGTATCTATTTTGCCCCCATGTGGACTCCAGTACACACTTCTGTGCTGCTCAATGCCCAAAAGATGGGAAAGGCCACGGAGGTAGATTTCAGCTTCAAGTTATATTTTTACACAGTTATATAAGTTATATTTTTACACAGTTATATAACTATGAGGAGATTAGTAGAGGTTGATCAGCATGAGTTTTTATTGCTGATGCCGATCTTTTAGGGCAGCCAAAGACTAATATTATGACAATGTACACATTTATTTACGACACTTTTATATTAAAGCAGTAACAATACAAGCATAGTATTTGATTTTTAATCAATTTATTCAATAATTCTATTAGTCTATGCACATTCCAATATAACACCATCCTGTCCTTGTTAGTGAGTGGGCTGCTGATCCTATTCTCACAGATAGCCAACAGCTCTCTGTTACCCAATTCCCGGTTACCCAGGAAGCAACTCTCTTAGTTTCGAGTGTTTACTGTAGACAGCACTGTATAACTGAAACGAAAACATGTTACAAATGCCCCTCCACGCAAATAGCTATGAATCAGATAAATAATGCAGCTGCAATTGAAAAATAAGCTAAAATTAGCATTCATCATTCACTAGCAGCTATTATTGTCACATTCACTAGCACATTGTCACTAACAATTAGCAATATCCTAATATAACATTACAAATCCTTTAGACAGGTTAGCAAATTTAGAAACGTACAATTTAATGTTTGCCTAACTGTACTATTTATATATACAGTATACAGTACAGACCAAACGTTTGGACACACCTTCTCATTCAAAGAGTTTTCTTTATTGTGTTCTTTATTGTGTTCTTTAGCCCAGACAAGTCTCTTCTGCTTGTTGCCTGTCCTTAGCAGTGGCTTCCTAGCAGATCTTCTAGCATGACGGCCTGATTCACACAGTCTCCTCACAGTCTGCTCTCTGATCTGAGCTGCTGTTAACCTGCGATTTCTGAGGCTGGTGACTCGGATGAACTTATCCTCCGCAGCAGAGGTGACTCTTGGTCTTCCTTTCCTGGGGCGGTCCGCATGTGAGGCAGTTTCTTTGTAGCACTTGATGGTTTTTGTGACTGCACTTGGGGACACTTTCAAAGTTTTCCCAATTTTTCAGACTGACTGACCTTTATTTCTTAATGTAATGATGGCCACTCGCTTTTCTACACTTAGCTGCTTTTTTCTTGACATAATACAAATTCAACCTCTCTGAATGAGAAGGTGTGTCCAAACCTTTGGGCTGTACTGTAATATGTGTGTGCTATGTTGTTTTTACATGCTGTCTGCTTTTCGGCATGAGTTTCTGCAAATATGAACTGTATGCAGTTCTAAGTCTGGTTTAATCATCGAAGTAGCTCATGTATTTGTACAAACACAGACATTGCAGTGCACCAGATTCCAATATTTGCAATTATTTACAAATATTTTCTGTGTGTAAGTAATTGTATAAAATGTACAAAGTCCGGTATGTGTGTGCATGTGGGGGTGCTGAGGAAACAAATTCGGTTCCAACACATCTGTCCAGAAACATGATGCTAGAAAATGACTGTCCTGTAAAGCTGTCCCGATGGTAAATAATCCTAATTTCGAAGAAAAAAAGAAATTTCAACAGAACAGAGTTCACAGTCCAAAACACCTCTGAATGGCGACCAGGATTCCCCTTGCGATTTAAAGGCACAGAGAAAAACAGTATTATTTTTCACTTGAGAAATTCATTTCCTTAGGCGTGATTACGGTTTGTGGCCACATGATGGCAGTGTTGGGAAAGGGGACAGATTTAGATTTAGTGGATTGGTATGCTATACGCTGTACGTTTGTATCAAAGGTGATACAAAGTATCAGAGTCACTGCCTCTGACTTAAGAACAAATCAAACTTACGAATGTGCTCCAGGAATGGAACTTATTTGTAAGTCTGGGACTACCTGTAATGTAACGTTATATTATATTATATTTTTAATCTTTTCATTCTCTTCTTGGTCTCAGTAAACCATGTTTGTGTCAGGAATCTGAGTGATCAGATGTCAATAGGACTTGCATATTCATGAAGAGTCATGGATTATTCAGTGAAACAGAGGCTCTGCTGAAAAAAAAGTTTTGCTATAGGCACACACCTAAGACTTTCATGAACTCGGATCTGTGATCAAAACGATCTGCAAAGTTTGTTTCTTCTCCATTTTAACTGCGTTTCTGATAGTTTTTTCTTATATGTGCAATTTGACACAAGTTTAAAAGACACACATGAGACCAACATTTATCTCTGCCACATTATTAAAGCTCAATTTGTATTAACTACGACACTGATAAAAATTTTAAATTTACACAAATTTAGAAAGAGCTCTGACTCACTGCAGGTCTTTAGAAAGGCCTCAGATCACAGAGGGTTATAAGACACGAACAAGAAGTATTAAGATTAATTACTACAAGTAATTTCATATTACTTACAGATATATTTTCTTTAGGGACTAAAGAAAGGTAAAAAAAAATAGAAGCTGGATTCTGCATTTTTTTTTTTTCACTGTTTATGTTTCACAGCAACAAAATTGCAAATGTGCCTGTGATTCTGCGCATTACCAGCACCTACAGGATTGGAATGTGGAAACGCAGATGTGCCGGCCTTTTTTTTTTATATATATTCCCTTGCATGGGCTGATGCCGGTTATTTTTTGTCTCTCACCATCACTTTAGAACTCTCAAAGATTTCTTTTACCTCTTCCCTGCTTAAAGTCATTCGTCTTTTTTGTCCAGATTTCTCTGCTGATTACAGACACAGCAAAGTTTCTCTCCATAATTTCTCAACTGCACTTCATTCCTCAATTATTTAATCTTTGGATTCTCTGTTGGAGACACAGACCTGGAAAAGATTTTTCCTATCCTCGAACAGATGGATCGTCTCATATGGCGAGGAGTTTCTTTACCTTTGAGGACTACTTTGATTGAAGTTTAATGCTGAGAGATTCTTCCGATTGGGGGTTTTGCAGATACATATGAAGTTAAGCTTTTAACATACAGTAAATTACACAGGATAAAGAAAATCTAACAAAATGTAGAACTGCAGTCATTTAAAATGCTTTGTATATGGGTTATTCAATGCCAGAATATATCAAAAAGAACTATTGAAAGGTAACAATTGCAGTTTTTACAAAAGCAATTATTTATTTTCTATTCATTAATATTTAAGTATTAAAAAGTTAAGTTGCAACTGTTAGCTGCTTATTTGCATCATAATAAATAAGAAATCTAATTGTCTAATCATTTATCAAATTTAAAAAATCTTCTTCATGAAAGCAAATACTAATGATCTCTCCATCTCATCTCCTCTTCTATACCAGTTTATCCTGTATACAAGTTCACGGTTTGGCCTATCCCAGGAGACTTAGGGCGCGAGGCAGGGTACACCCTGGACAGGGTGCCAATCCATCAAAGGGCACACACACACGTACATTCACTCACACACTACAAGCAATTTGGAATGCCCGTTAGCCTAATCTGCATTTTTTTGGACTGTGGAAAGAAACTAGAGTACCCAGATAAAACCCACCAAGCACAGGGAGAACATGCAAACTCCATGCACACAGAGACGGGAATCGAGCCTGGTTGGGAATCGAACCTGGACAATAATAATAATGAAGCTAAATGACCAAATTTTGTTCTTACCTTCTATATCCAAAAATAAACAGACCAATAATGTTTGTGTCTTCCATGAATATTTTCTCACCCTATTACCCACCATACTCCAGCACGTACTCCGGATATATCTGGTTAGAATTAAAAATAACAAAAGTTGTGGGATATAAAGGATGATCAACACAGCTGTCATGTATATTTTCAATTTGATCACCATCAGGTTTGCAGAAACCCTGTTGTCCAATTCTGTAATTCCCAACAATCACACGAGCAAGCAACATCATTCGTGTCTCATTTGTGTGTCCCTGGCTTCGGAACCTGCTGTACATGTCTGCGTAGCATGCATTTATGGAAAAGTATGTACCTAAAAGAAAATTAATAAGTTTTGTAAACAACTGGATGTGGTATAAGAACAACAAAATATCAAACCCAACGTACCTTTGCCATAGAGGTGACCATATTTGACTGACTCAGGTATTCTGCAGTCAAAATTGTATAAGCAAATACTATCCACGTAGTTCTTGCCTGTTCCATGGAAGAGCATTCGTTCTTCAATGTCTGACTGACCTTTTAACCTCATCAGCTGGGATTTTTTCCTAAAAAGAAAAAGGGTGAACACATTGAAAACATTGAATGAATATACTGGTAGTAAAATATTTCGACATACTAGACTATGTCTCTGTCTCCCTCATAATGTATATATATCTATGTATGTGGTCGTAATCTAAGCCAAAGATATCACAAGAGTTCGCTGATAAACTCTGTTTATTATTAATAATTCATTATTTTTTATTTGTTTGTTTAACCAGTTATTTTGCTCTGCCTTGTGTTAGAAACTAGTTAGTTTTGTACCCCACATTAGCTGTGAACAGAACAACTCGGTTTAGAAGTGTTGGTTAAAATGACATAACAAAGAAACACTATTATAAAAGTGTAGTTTATATAGAACATAATAAATATAATGAAAGTCAGTTTATAAACATGTATGTAAAAATCTGACTGATACTGTACAGCACCAACCTGCAGTACAGCTCCCAGAGGTCAACATTCTGTATTCTGTAGATATATTTCAGAGGTTCCCGCAGAAGACCAATTTCTCGCACATACCTTTCTACTTCTTCAAACTCACTTGTTTGCCTGTCCACAGTAAAAGCCTTTAAAAAAAGAGAGATAATAGATACATGATCACACAGGATTTAATACAGCAATTGGCTAATCAGTAGTCATCATTGTAAAATTAGTTAAAGTACACTGCCAAGCCAAAAAAAAAAAAAAAAGTCACACACTAATATTTTATTGGACTGCCTTTTGCCTTCATTATGGCACACACTTGTTGTAGCATAATTCCGATAAGCTTATGTGATGTCACAACATTTATTTCTGTCCAGAGTTGCATTAATTTTCTCCAAGATCTTGTACTGATCACGGGAGTGCTGTGTAAAGCCTTATCCAGCATGTCCCAAAGATTATCAATGAGGTTAAGGTCTGCACTCTGTGGTGGTCATCTCATGCTCCCTGAACCACTTACTCACTCACTCATTTTCTGTACCACTTTATCCTATACACCACCCTCCCTGAACTATTCTGGAATATGCTTGTGCCATCATGGAATTAAAAAAAAAAAAATCATGGGACAAAATAATTATTCTGTATATTCGGGTAGTCAGCTGACCACATTTTTTGGGCACATACCATTGCTGAACCCAGATCTGACCAACACAAACAACCCCAGATCATAACTCTGCCCCACAGGCTTGTACGGTATGTAATAGGCATTTTGGCTGCTTCACTTTATCCACCTCTTCCTACCCTATGTGCCCACCACTATCACAGATCAGGAGTTTGATATATTATGTTTAA
>QMIH01002363.1:31900-43620 GCA_003987875.1 Clarias batrachus | reverse complement strand
CTTTAACTGTAAATCAAAGTACCATACTGTTTTGAACATTGAATTTTATTGTAGAAATTAATTATATTTCTTATGTTAATAGTGAAATAGTAAATAGTTAATAGTAAAAACTTGATAATTAATAAAATATACTGTATAATAATATAAATAAAAAATGCAAATCAATTAAAGGTCAATACTGTGGAGCACAAATTACACTGCATAGTATGACAAAAATCAAATGATTATCTCAGAACGTCCTTCAGTTTTTGGCAAAACTTCATAAAAACTTTTTAACATGTGGATGGTTTGTCCCACCAGGAAGCACTGGCTTCTAATGTAGATTAGTCTGTACCCTAGCTTCATTTTTGGATTAAATCTGGACAGACCATTGCATTGTTCAAAGAATCCATTGGTGAATTTAACAAATCCACCACAAAATCATGGAAGGGAATCTCCACTGTTATTAAGAGCTTTATTTCTAATTGATAAAAATGACTCATACTGTAAATGTGATTTACTTACAGAAGATCTTCATGAGTCTATGAACTTCCAGTTTTCTTTTCTTTTTTTGTTGAGCTCTGCATTAAACTCAGTTGTACGATTTCTTTTTTTTTTTTTCAAATTTGTAATTAAAATATAATGTAAAAACTATATGGAAATGAGATTATAATTTTGAAGCAGCTTAATCACCATTACAAAGGAAGCTCCACAGGTGAGTCACATTAACGTTAATGCTAATTAACAGTAGGTAAGCTATAAAAGTGCTCCAAATTATAAAAAAAAATACATACTTGTGCTTTTCTCCATCCTTTCCAAAGTAATATGTGGCAATTACCTAAGAGTAAAAAGAAAGAGTTTAATAGTCATGAGAGTACATGCTAAAGACTCATTTTCCCACAGCCAATAGTAGCTGTAGTTGCTATGTGTCAATGTAAAATTTGACACGATTGCATAATATTTCTCACTGGTATAAAGAATTATGGTTGCTCAATAGTTGAGGCAAAGGGGCAGTTAGTGGTAATGGCATGACCAATGATCTTTGTTCATATTAGTTAATGCAGTAGTGCCTTCTTTCTACTTTATTTATATACTGYATGATTACATGATGACTACATGATCCGAACACATTTCATTTTTTTCAACTTCATATGAATTTATCATAATTTCTCATTACATTTCTCAGCCATCTACTTTCTATACTGTCTAGCAAAAAGAAAAAAGTTACACACTCTAAGATTCCATTCAGTCACCTTTAGCTTTAATTACAGCACACAATGTGGTTCCTGTGTGAAAATGATTCCTTCTGCTTTCGGAGCCACTTTGAGTCCAGGGATATTCCTAGATGAGATAACCTGGTCTCTCAGTATATTCAGGGGGTCAGCTGACTTAATTTTAGTGCCACATAACATTACTGAGTCTGGACCTGAGCGACCTAACTGACGCAACCCCAGATCACAACACTGCCTCCAGTGGCTTGTACAGTGGACGACAMGCATGATAGGGGCATCGCTTTATGTGCTTCCCTTCTTACCCTGACATGCCCATCACTTTGGAATGGGGTCAATCTGGACTCATCAGACCACACRACTTTTTCCACYGTCCCAAAGTCCAATCTTTATCAYGTCTAGCAAATTCAAGCCTTTTCAGAATAGTCTCAATAGCAAGTGGTCCTCTTATGACTAAGCAGCTGTTTAGCCCCAATCCTGTGAGTTTTTACTTTCACTATTAAACATAGCTGTTTTTTTTATGTTTTTACCATGCACCTTCACCAAGTGTTTACTCCGTTCATGATTTTTTTTTTTTTTGTCTGACCATTTCTTCCATAAAGTTGACAGTTCAGCACTATCCTTCCAGGTTTTAATAATGTGTTAAATTATTCTTGATTCAGTTCAAGTCATTTTAAATCTCCTTAGTTGTTTTCTTTGCTTGTTGCAGCGCAATAATTTGAAATGGCCACTTTTATTTGACCAAGCAGTGTGATGATACTCGAATGATACTTTGGTTGTCAGCTGCAGTTTCAGTTGTAACTTTATGTCACTGTTTAGAAGTAAAAGTAGATTGTAGTACATCAGCTTGTGGGATACTACAGAATATGAAACTGCCATATATGTGTGTGTGTGTGTGTGTGTGTGTGTGTGTGTGGTAGGGTGTTTATGATATGTTGGGGAGATGTTTATCTTGCACAGACAGTGAAAGAAACAACAAAAATGGGTTATAAAAAAGAAAAAAATACAGTATAACATGAAAGTTAAAGTAAAAAAAGAGGGTCACTATTACTATCAAAGTATTTATATACATTTTATGGAATTGAACTATATGTATATTTGTTATTGTTTAAAACAAGCTGTTTTACTTGAAAATATATTAAATGTTTGGGTCCGATTATGGGTTTCTGTATCCGTCCTTAAATGTATATTATATTTATCGTATGTATTGTCTTGGGATTCTGAGATTATGCCATAACTAACAGCATACAGTATAGTGTGAAAGAGTAGTGATGGTCGAAAGAGATGGCAGGTGGTAATAGAGCCTTTTACAATTTGCATATCATGCATATTCATAAATCCGTATACGCTGAGGTTTCTTGGGTTGTCAAGACGATTTATTTTATAGCATTTTTTTTAAAGCTTTGAAATTGCATGTTCATACAGTATGTACTAAATAATTCATCTTTACAGAAATTGTATAGGTTTGAAAGGTTTGCGATTGGGTGGTGCTGGGTGTTTTCCCTGATGATGCTCTGTCAGGTCAGCAATGCAGGAATTTTCCACTGCTGCATGTTTTGAAGGCTTACTGCCCTCTGTCTGGTTAGGGTTGAGTTTCAGACTTGGATACTCTCAAACGTTCCAACGTTTAGCCCAGTGGTTTTGTTAGCCATATGTTATGTTAAGTGCCATCTACTCAGTCTTCAGGAATTTGATTGAATTTGAGTAGTTAATCTTTGGTTCACTTCACAAGTCCTCCTATTACTGTAGTCGGCTATCACCTCATCAATAAGGACAAGTTGCACTAGTAGGCATGCATGCCCAGGCCAGTATGTTTCACTGATGATGTGTACACTTTGGCTCAACAGTTTGTTTTTCTTTACACTTTTCATCTTTCATTCACTAGTCTGCAAATCAGTCTRTCTCATCCATCTAGAAGACCTTGGGTGTTTCATAAACCCATCTTTCTGCTATGTACAGTATGTCTAGTAGTGAGTTGTATGTTATCATAACCCGTTCGATGTCATGTTGATGTCTTTATGCCTACATCTTGTTCTACCATGCTACAGTATGTACTTACTGTAAGTCATCACTGTACAGTATTTTGCTTCCTAACAATGTACCATTTTTAGCCAAAGGATAGCCTGTTGAACGGCCCTGGTTCTCACAATGACAAACACACGAAACACACATTCAATGATCACATCTATCTATTCGATACATACCTGTATAATAATACTGTAAAGTTTGCATGTCTGTACATGGAAGATATTTGTGAAAAATTTATTTAGTGGGGGGGAACTAAGATGAGTAACAGAACACATCAAGATGCTTTTTGGAATGTTTATCTGATTTTGTTTGCGCCCGAATCATGTAAAAACTACTCAATGAATTTTAATGGGGTTTTCACATGTGTATTTGGCCAAGCTTGTGGTAACATGTAGGCTTTGTTTTAGTGCAATCAGGCCACGGGAAGAGATGATCTGCTACATTGAAATTGAAATGGAAAACGCCCGTATATCATAAAAAATTGACCTTGAAGAAAACATAAGTTCATCTCAAAATTCAACAGCTGGCGCTGTACATTGAAAAAAAAATACGCTTATGAGTGTGCAATTAAATTCCACGAAAATGCAGGCACATCTAGGCTAAAATAAAGGCTGAAATTTTGGTTGACTCTACCAACACAAACAGCTGGTCAAGAAGCCAATTAACCATTTATTTTAGGTTCTCTAAAATAAAGGGAACAAGATGTCCTGATTTGGTTGCCACATGTCTGAAATGTTCTGAGTGGGTAGCCAAAAAAGTAGAAAAGTTCCTATTGGGTTTCCCAATATATGCAAAAATGTTCTGATTGGCTCACCCAGTGTAGAGGAGTTCCCATGTGGTCACTAAGCATGGAAGAGTTCCCATTGGGGCACCCAGCATTGGAGATTTCCCATTGGGGCACCCAACGAGGAAGAGTTCCCACTGGCTGGCTCAGCGTGGAGGAGTTACCACTGGGATGAGAAATGTGTGGAAAAGATGTGAATGGACTGCTGAAAGTAAAAGAGTTACAATGTGGTCACCTAATGTAAAATATTTCTGATTGGGTAGAAATGTTCTGTTTAGGTCACTAAATKTCAGAGTTCTGACAGAATCGACCAAAGTAGGTTTAAGTAAAAGTTGAAAATGAAAAAGCATCTGGAAAACAAACGCTAAAGCAACTGAACTTCTGCCAATGTCCTATTACACCATACACATGGAAAATAGTAACATTTTAACCATTACATCAAGTGGTCCCAGATGTATACCGACCTGTATGCTCACCCGTCACTCATGGTCCAAAGCACTTTGGTGTTTTTATCCTCTTCAATCTGATTTTTTTTTTAACTTCGCAGGTTTTCCCCTCCTTCATCAGAGTGAACTCAGGCCCTTGGCCAGACATACAGACAAGCATTAACAATCTGGCAGGCAGCTCATGGCCCTCATGCCAGAGCACGTTGAGAGCCAGAGCCAGGGCAGCCTATTTGCACTGTTTGAGTACGTCACTCATAATCTCCTGGCCACTATTACTGATAACTCAAAATGACAATATAATGAAGGCCACAAAATGGCATACAAGGGAGTAGCTTTGTTCAATCCACTGAAATATGAGCCAAAGTACTCCAGTGGAACAAAGGATACACTGAAACACATGTGATCTCCTGATCTTTGTTTTTTTTTTTTTATCTCTAAATTATGGGTACCAATTATGTCAGTGAATCATTATTTGTTGCCCTGTTCACACATTACCTGGTAGCCTACAGCGTAGACATAAGAGAATGCGTAATTAGAGACAAGTTGGCAGAAAAGAAAACCATACTGGGACAGACTTCCAGATCGTCTTGGATGTCTCACTGGTTCTACCCAAAACCRCACATGTCCATTAAACAGTACAAATGCAGTAGTGCTCCACAAGTCGATTTTACATGGTGAAAATTCTCCTAAAAAAATCCTCTTCAGTCATCCTGAGTTGCTTTGGATCTGGAACTTCTTCCTACTGTAGCAACTATAGAGGCAAGGAGGGCCCACATCATGGATGGAACACCAGTTCAATCCAGGTCAATGTGCAAACCTATGGGTAATGTGGTGTAGTCAGTTACCYAACAGTCCATTTTTGTGGAGGCTGGAAGAAGCAAGAGACCACTGAGGAAACCGCACAAAGACAGTTCCCTGAACTCAGGATCAAACCAGGGACCCTGAAGCTGTGAGGTGGCAATGCTATCTGCTACATCATTATGATGTGAAGTTTTAAATTTTAAAAAGTTAATTATGGTGTCATGATGGTGTAGTGGTTAGCCTCTGTGCACATGTTCTTCCCGTGCTTGGTGGGTGTCCTCCAGGTACTCCAGTTTCCTCCCACAGCCCAAAGACATGCAGGTGAGGTTAATTGGTGTTCCCAAATTGCCCACAGTGTGTGACTACATGTATATATGTGTGTGCCCGGTGATGGACTAGCCCCCATCCAGGAAGTACCCTGCCTCATGTCCTAAGTCTCCTGGGATAGGTTCTAGGTCCCCTGTGACCCTGTATATACAGTAGGGTAAAGATGTATAAATGATGACGATGATGATTTATGTGTGTTAACAAATTAATGTAGGTTTAGAAAAATTCCAATTTATGTAATTGCGGTCACTTACAAAGAGCAATTAACATGCTTGTCCGGTGCTGCTTTTAGTCATTTTAAAAGTACATTATRTCCTAAGTAAGACATCCAAAACATGTATTTTCAAACGAGTCAGGTTTAGCTGCTGTAATTCAAATTCACAGAATCACATAATGTAGTAGAGTATCCAACGTATCGGCATTCCATTTGTTTGTGCGCTGGCAGGACGTACTCGTTAATTGGCGACGTTGAAAGTTTGGTAGCATGTGCAGCCTCTTGGTTGTCTATGAAAAGCCCACAAGATGGTGAAACCACCATACATCTTACTGTATTAGCCCTTTTCAGCGCTCCCCCCTGCCACATTTGGGCATTGTTTGTGAGTAATTTAAATCACTCACCCATCCACACTTCCTCCAGGTCTCAGAGGGGAGGGTGCAGCTAAAGTGGAAATGGTGGATTAATTAGGGAGACTTCCCTCCAGGGAGGCATTAGCCAGAGCAGCCTCTGTCGAATGGGATGCATTAGCTGCTGAGCCCTCTGGCACACTGAAGCCTCAGCTCGGCCCAGGTAATTAATAAGGCCCCGGTGCAAGTGACGAAGACTTATTTGGAGCTTATGGCCTCAAACAGTCTGCAGCTGCACCGAAGAGAATTGGAATAAAGCCCCGTTCTACCTCTCCAAGTTAAATGCGGGCCCGACTCTAAAGCTTGCTTGGTTCAGTGCTATTTTCTCTGCTGGTTAATGCAGCAATGAGGCATGGACGTATGCTGATATTAGAATTAGTGTTTAAGTGACTCCTCTGGAGTGCTGAGCCTGAACTGTGTCCCGAAGGAGAATATACTCTGGGATATTAATCCCATTAATAGTACAGAATGAATTGGTTAGCTAGTTCTTCACTTAGCAGATTGAAAGAACTCATAGCCACCTCCTGTTCTCTGACTCGTCTTCAGCTCCACCATCATGGGGATTGGGTGGGGGTGCAGCTGTGGCATTTGATTAAAAAAATGCAGATTTGTTCCCAGGCCTATGAAAAAGGTATGGCAAATCCCGCTGCCCTGAGAGTGTCTTCGTCAGATGACTTATTATTATTATTATTATTATTATTATTATTTGAGAAAGGACACAGACCAGAGATTCACAAACACCTGACTGTGGATAGGTATGGGGTAATGAATGGGTCTTTGGGTGCTGGGACAGATCATTTCATGGGGCAATCATGGAAGCAAAGACTCCCATTTAATAAATAATTTAATAACAGTTATGGGTACAATTATGGCATGACACTATAGAAGAAGATTTCAACAAAATCTTGCCGGAGTTCTATTGAGACTGCGCAGAGACATGTCTCCATCTAACATCTAAAAAAAGACCTGTGGTTAAACAATCTTACTGCATTGTGTTTGTCATTTTTATATTTAGCTTATTAGATACTAATTTCCGTTAAATTTTTTGCCTAAATCCAGATTTTGTCTAATCCTACAGTATGACATCCTCTCATTGGCGGCTTTCAGGTTAAGCATTGTAGCACCTGAAACATTCTAAGACTGAGACTAAGACAGGGCTGTAAATTTCTAATGTTGACTAACAGGCTAGTTTGTAAGCAATGAGTGGCATTTAAAATTAAAAAATAGTGAGTCAAAACCCCCAGTAGGATGCTACTTAGTACAGTAATTAGCAATGTGGACCTTTTGGGGTGGAGAGTTCCCGTCCTGCCTCTGGTCCGTTTGAATGTGTGCATATTCTCCCTATGCTTGGTGGGTTTCCTCCATATACTCCGTTTTTTTCGTCACACAGGTCAAAGGCATACAGAGTAAGTTAATCGGCATTCCCAAATTGCCCGTGTGAGTGTGTGTCCTGTGACGGATGCCACCATGACCAGGGTGTACCCTGAATCATGTCCAACATCTCCTCGGAAAATCAGCTCCAGGCTTCCTGCGACCCTATAAAGCATAAGCGGTATAGAGAATGAATGAATGAATGAATGAATGAATGAATGAACGAATGGGAGAACTTTTTATTTTCTTCAAAAAAGTGCATACCCCATTTTTCTATTTACTCAAATATGTTAGAGTTCACGTAGGTGCAACATACAGTYCTTTTGTTGTAGTGTCCCTTTCCCATTTAAGTCCCATTTCTCACCCCACTTTGAGAAACTTTATTCACATTCGGTCAGCGGGAGTTCGAAACGATTTCACAACAGTATTTTCTAAACGAAGCCCATGCTAGCAAGCCGAGTGACTTTAAAGACCAGAACAGCCCAAACCTGCTTTATTCACTCAAGAACTTCCATAATGAGTTTGAGGCCTGACTGAAAAGCTGAAAAACCTGGTGTCAATCAAATCCTGTGTATGGGACTGCAAGTTCCTCATTCCAATGTGACAAGACAAGCGTGGAATAATAACATGCACAACAGGTGACCTGCAACTGCACGGGGCTTCTGGAAATAAGTAGAGAATACATGGTCAGTGTCTTGTTATGAAATTAATGAAAAAGAACATGTTTTTATCAGAACAGCAGAAGTCCAGTTTGTTGCAGTGGGTGTAACAAGGGTTCACTCCCCTTCAGCAAGATCATGTTAAAAAAAACAAAAAAAACAGACACACACAAGGTGCAAGTCATCCTCCTGGGGTGTGGCAGAGGTGTAGCTGGGGGAAAGTTTAGAATCACGGCACATGCGACACGTACACACCGAGGGGAAAGGGAATACTCGCTGAGATCACAGATACGGCTGTCAACTGTTCCCTGCTGTTTTTGTAGTGATCAAGGCTTTGTTATAAACTTGGAAAAATGCACCCAGTATGGAATCAACAGCAAATTCAATTATGCCTCTTTTTTTTCCCCTCCCTCTCTCTTACTTTCTCTCTCGCTCKCTCTCTCTCCCTCTCTCACCATGAAGTGCTCGGAGCAAGCCGCTGAACATATGCTCAGGGAAGCCTTCTCGCGTACCCATTTGCTTTCATTTGTGTTTGTGTGGTCAAATTTAATCAAGGAAGCATCTGGGCCCGTTTAATGGGAGTAATTGTCCTTTCTGCACGCTTGTGTGTGCGAGCGCATGTGCGTGTGTGCATGTGTGCCTCCTGCATTTCGCGAAACAGCTTGAGGTCACGCTCGGTGTGCATGCATGGACAGTACCAGAGCATGTCTAGGCATCTATCTGAGAGGCTATTGTAATAGCCAACATCAAACACATTCCTCTGTGGTTTGCTAATTACGCTGCGGCTTAACTTGGCACCGGTGAGAGAGATCCTCGCCAGAGTCGATAAATCTGTCCACAAAGGCTCGTCCTAAGCGTAATAACAACCCTTGGCACCCGGACCTCCCAGAGGGACAAAATAGGCTGCTTCAGCCCTTCAACAGTCGCCTTCCTCCTTACCTGAAAGCCTGAAAGAGCTGCCTGGAGCTAAGTGTTCCTTCTCTTCTGGGAGAACGCAATCCACCCTGGCGCTGTAGCAGTACCAGACGACCACCATCCAGAACGTTCTCTGGGGCCCGAGGCTCGCCGTTAAGCCTGCTTCTTCTCCTGCTGTCCGCAGGAATGTGCAAACACTTCAGCACCAGACGCGTTACATGTTAATACCACTGAAGTATTTGTTTGCCTGGGATTTTTTTTTTCCCACTCACAACTCTGAACAATGAATTTACTTTTCTATCCTTTCTGGGGKKTTTTTTTCTCCCTTTTGAAACATTTTTATAAACTGTCACCGCAGTTGAATAATCTGATCACTTCCACTTCCACTTCCTTCCTACATATTTTCCTCACCACTGGTTTTCTGAACTTTCTTGCCTCGACTTTCAAGTGAAGCGTTTCAGGTCTTTGTCCTAAAAAAAAATAATAGAAGAAAAGATGACTTCCTTGATGCCATTTCGAGCTCTTCCTCCCCCTCTTCCGCCTCTGCTGTGCCTTTGGCACATTATGCATGCGTTGTTTACAAGCGAGGCAACAGCCATGCATCTAAAACCAGCATGCAAGCCTGGCACACATACTCCTATTTTACCTACACATATTGTACCAATAATCTCCAGAGAAAGGACCTTCTGTACTCTTGCTCTTGGTCAATTGGTACCTTTCTTCCCATCCATTCCCAATTCTAGCTGTTCCCAGATTAGTCAGTAGATGTACTGTAGATGTATCTTGGCTGATTTTACACRAGATGTGATCGAGTCGGGAGCAGGTGATGATGAATATTAATAATGGGCCCTGTTAAGGTGTCGCGGTCTAATTAAAGAGCTCTTGTTACACTAATGTTTAAGTTGTCCTGCAGGGATAAGAGGCCGCCAAGGCCGCTGTGTCACCCCCACTGTCAAGTTTAGTGTGACCAAGGATCACGGCGCCTTTCAGAGCGTTAACGCCMTCCCCCCGACCTGCGCCGCCCTCGCTCTGGGATGGCCCGCAGCTGTGATGCCAGGCTAATGCCATATTCTTTTCCTTAGCAGCTCCAGAAGACCATCCTGTAAGGACAAAGTAGAGAACTTCTTTTCCACCTCCTGAATGCGACACCAACTTGTCTCCCACTGTGTAGATCAACTTTAAAATGCTTTGGGAAGGATTTCATTTCATTTGCTCATACTCCCCCGCCCCTACTCACAGTCCCACTGCTCGAGCTAAACTTTGTGATTACAGGGATGCGACGCCCTCCCTCTGCGTTGCCTAAGAGAGGCTCCAGGCTTCTCTCTGCTCCTCGGCTCCTGCTTCGCCGACTCCGTCGGGAACGTGCTTCATGTCCTTAGCCTCAGATGCTATTCCCCATGGTGCTTCCCTCTCAGCACCTGCCTCGCCTCTTACCTCTCTCCCCCCCTCCTCCGCCACCTCTCTCTTCTCCCGATCTCTCCTTGTTGTGCATATGCAAAGGAAGGCGACGCAGCCTCAAACGAGCAGCGCCCCTGACAGCCTCATCAATGCCGTTGACAGAATAAGGACAAGATGATGATCTGAGGAGGGCTTGCATGGTAAGGTGCAGCCTCATAGCGGATTCATCAAGCCACCTGACGTGCCTCAGTTCAGACTTGGCGTCCCGTGAGAGCTTTGGCCCTTTATCTGCACGTCTCTGTGCCACCACAAGGAATTTAAATTTCAAAACAGGAAACTTTCAATCGAGTAAGGATCAATGACGATTGCGCCTTTATCATTAAGTTTACCATAAAGAGGTGGCCACACTTGACAGGAAGGAATAGATGTGCTCGAAGGTTTGTCTTACAGTCCCGAAACCGCAGGASCGCAGGAGGTTAAMACKATAACGTCTAAAGTGACATCCAGTGAGAAAACATCCCAGAAAGTAAGAAAGATGTCAAGAACTTCAAGTGTTGTTGGGTTGTAACTTTATTACCTACTACTATTCCTTCACTCATTAGACACATATATAGTGTATATACTAGATGTATGATTTCTGGTGTTACTTATGTGTTGTTTTGTTACTTATTTGCCGTGTGCAAAAATTCTCAGGAAACTTTTTTGAGTTGGTTTTCTCAAAAAAGTGGGGTAGGAGGAGGGGGGGTGTTGGCGCGTAGGCCAGTGGTTAAGTAGGCAAGTGGCCCTTGAGCGAGGTCYTCAACCATCAACTGCTAATATAGAGTATATAATGAGTCTGCCATCAACGTAAATGTGAGTCATAACCTAAATGAAACTGACACTTACAACGGACAAGAAAACCAACAAGTTCCAAAGGTTAAGTCAAAGCGTAAGTACATCTACAGTTACTCCACTAACTGGTTTTCGCTGTGCACTTTATGAAGACTGGCGTCTAACTGCACCGTTCCAGCCTGTGGGGTGTTTTGTATTGTTCCTAGAGCGCGACCGAGGCTTATCTGATCATCCCTGCAGGCCAGCGTTTAGATTATCAAATGGCCCATTCATCACACCTAATCTACCAATCGACTGATTTGTATCTCCTTCGCTCTGGAGACTGGAC
>QMIH01002362.1:13061-24359 GCA_003987875.1 Clarias batrachus | reverse complement strand
TTTTATCACAAAGCTTTTAGTAGAAATTGCTTTATTTATTTATTATGAAACGAGAGCATCCTGGCTGCTACGCTCTACAGCCTCGAATCAATCCGTGTCTCAGCCGCTGCGGAGTTTTCACACTCCAGAAACGGACGACTTTACTGACGCAACCCCGTACAAAACCTGCCACACGAAACGCAATTTAGTTCCCAAAGGCGCGTTCCTTTCAGCCTGTCTCCAGTTTCTGCGCTCTTTCTCTTGCTCCGTCCTCCTACAGAAAGCTGACTGACGGGCCATAAACCAAAGCAGAGATCAATTCTTTTTCTGAAAAAAAAAAAAAGAAAGAAAAACCAATAGCTGAGAAGGAATGCAAAGTGGCAGCGACTCTGTCGGCAGTTCCTCTCTCTGACGCCTTCGTGCCATTAGTCAGGATAATTAATCCGCACCTATCTGTTGGTTCTAGCCATAGGCCATGCACACTTTCGCTGTGACTTTAATGATCACGACAAGTCACAACCTTACCGGGCCTGAACCGTTTTTTGATGAAAGGAAAATAAAACAGCGCGGCACGCACTTTCTTCAGGCAGGCCCTCAGCTCCGCGGAGTGAACCTGTGATGACTGCCTGGTAGGCACTGACAGGATTGTGCTACCTGTAAGTCTTTTTTATTGTAAGTTTTACCAAGAACAGAGAAATCAGCAAAAAAAAGGGTTTTTTCTTTCTTTCTCCTCTTAATAACAGTCTCATTCTAACTCACCTTCGAAACATGAAGCCATGGCTGTTGAGGAATTAGTAGAATAATAAGAAATAAGAAAAGTTGTTAATAAAAAAAATCACTGTAATAGTTGACTGACCGAGTCAGTCGGTTAGCACCGCGCAGTTGTGTATTCACCAGTATCTCAGTAGTCGCAAATTGATTCRCACAAATCCGTTAAGTTGAATTAATGAATCCATTAATTTGAATTTTATTACGTTGCGCGCATTCTCTTTTGTGTCCTGCCTTGTCATAGTGTTTGAAACACCGGGCAATTTGCAAAGCCACCAGACCATTTAAAGTCCTGAATCGAATCAAATTGCCTTTTAATTGGATACGCATAACGAATTGGTCAAACGAGGCATGTGTGATAGAATGGGAACAGTACTATTCGACGGCACTTTTCAGCTGCACCGGAGGCGTAACTGATCATAACCGAACTGAACAGCCCTCACCTTGTCCTTGTTCTCCTTCAGCCATTCCCTCACGGTTTTCAGGGCGATGTCAGCAGCCGGCTCGTTGGGAAAACCTGTCCGGGAAGACGTAGAGAGATTGAATACACACACCACCAATGCACAAAATGCCCGTAACGTAAATCTTACAGGAAAAACGCATCCTAATGTTTATTCACCTCCCTGCACTGACACACTTTTCAACAGCTCCTACAAGCTCACTCGCCGGTTTCGTCATGTTTATGAGCTCAGAGTCAAAAAATCACTTCCTCCAGTGCTGGAAAGTTAAACTGCTCAATAATTCAGCAAAAAAAGATTTTTCCCTCATTTGGATTAAAAAAAAAATTTTTTTTACACAGGAATCTGTCGCTAAACGTGGGCAGTCATGGACATTTACACACTTCTTTGATCACTTTGACCGTCCCGGTGTCCGGCTCCGTCACTGGGGTTCACCAGTACGATGAGAAAGTAATGACATATTGACCGGGGAGCGTGAGGAACAGGGCGTCTAAGTGCCATATTAATCATTGAAACCCAGGCCGAGATGGAAAGGCGAGCACTCTGCTAACACAAGGGGATTGATTGGGAATGTATTTAGAGTGGATCATTTTTTAATAAGGAAGAAAATGGGAGAGATGCAGTGCCATCCAGAGCTCATCTCGTATCGCATTACACGTTTCATGCGCCGTAACGTCCACGCATAATCACCGGGACACAGATGGACACAGTTCTCCCGCCATTTCGGAATTAATATCAATKCTGACGGTGTCTAGCAAAAGCCGCAGCAATTCGGGGAGCTCCGGGAGGGATGATGTCAGCGGGCGTCTCTAATGCCTCAAACCTGTACGAGCGTGTTCATCCTACATCTCCTACGAAGGAACCAATTGTTTCTCACTGCAGGGGCATCGCAGCAGATACACCTTGGCGTCAAGTGAAACTTAAGTGTTTGTGTGCGAGAAGAAAACGCATCCTTCAGTCTGTCGTTAGCACATGAACTTGAAATGCAATTTAAACTTACATCCATTTTATACACGTGAACTGAAATGAGGTCGGATCGCTCGGCTTCAAAAAATGACTTGAAGAAGAAGAAGATTGTAACTAAAGAGCCCTGATGTCTACAGAATGTATTCCAAACTTTTATATAGCAGTACTTATATATTCAAAGAAAAGTAGTACACGTATCCAAATTCAATCCTGCACAAGATGCTGCTCTATAAAATCAATTAATCTGACCTTCTGGCCTTACAAACACATGCAAAAGTTGGCGTACCTGAAAGGGAAAAAAAATAAATACTAGGAAACTGTATACTTATAATGTAGCAACAATACATTGGGTGCGTGAGGTTTCACATGTGTTCCATCATTAGGTTTCTTTGACTCCTGGACATAGTGTGCATAATATTACACTACGCCCTCACTACCTTCAGCAGAACCTGAAACGGTGCAGATACAGTACACTCGTATTTCAGGCTATTCGTTCTGGACGATTAAAAATGTATCACTCTTTGTTTTTGTTAAATTGATAAAGCATAAGTACGAAACAGATCATAGGATGTGCAGGTCACACTGTACAAAGCTTGTGTAAGAGACAGTGAAGACTGGAGCTTAGTGCTTTCATAGACGTTCCACACCATTAAATGTAACTCACTCACTCACTCACTCATCTATATTGTATATATACAGTACTGTGCAAGAGTCTTAGGTGCTATATTATTTGTAGTACAAATTTTGTTATACAAGTTTATTATGTCTGCAATATTATTGTATATACAAGACCATTCCCTACAAAGAAACACTAAAGATACACTAATAATGTCGACTCCTGGGTTTTGCATGAAAATAGAAAGGAGCGAGTGTGACGAAGTTACCAAAAGAACTCATATTCTCCAGCACGCTCAGTAAAACCTAACAGCTGTTTTACTTAGAATACTGCACACATCTGTATCGAACACTACCGCTTATGTACAAGCAAAGAGTTTCCACATCAAATATTGACCGTTTATTGTTTATGTTATTACTCAGTGCTCTTTATAGAAGTTTCTTTTAATGTAGAAATGTTTTCAAAAGCATCATTGCATATGACTTTTGTTTGGATTTTCCCAAGACTTTTGCACAGTACTGTAAATAAAAAAGCTGTTAGGTTTTACTGAGCGTGCTGGAGAATATCAGTTCTTTTGGTAACTTCGTCACACTCGCTCCTTTCTATTTTCATGCGAAACCCAGGAGTCTACATTATTGATTTTTTTCCTACCTAAAAACTGGTCTGTCATATGATATGTCGCTTTCTTTACAGGCATGCAAATATTCTTCTGTAATGTTACTTATTCATTAATTTTAGTGTATCTTTGTAGGGAATGGTCTTCTACATGATAATGCAGATGTGTACTGCAGATAATATGGCGCCTAAGACTTTTGCACAGTACTATACACATATCACCATATAATATATCTGTATTCAGGGTACACACACACACACACACACTTTCATTCACACACTACGGGCAATTTGGCAACGCCTATTAACCTATTAACCTAATCTGCATGTGTTTGGACTGTGGAAACCGGAATACCTGGAGGAAACCCACCAAGCATGGGGAGAACGTGCAAACTCCATGCACATTAATTGGAACTTCAAACAGATAAAAAATAATATAAATGCACGTTCACCTACTGTATAAACTTTGCTAGTGTTGAGTAATTTCACCTTTATTACTGATATAAACCTCATAAACTTAATATTCTCTCCGTCTTAAAACCCTATTTCCTTTTTGGCATTCAGTTCTGTTTGATCATGCACTTTAATGTTTCAGATGTGTTTAGGTGAAGTGATACTGTACCGTATATTTGCCTACATTTCCTTTAGACTGCTGGAGAAATATGAAAAAAATAAATTCTTCAGTGAGTATACATGCAAAAATTCCAGACTGCATTTCTACTGACTATAAAGTAAGACAGAACCTTATGGTGGTGTGATTCCTGTGTAGTCCACTAGATGACTAAAGGAATGATATTTGAGACTCACCGATCTATAAACAAATGTCTACCTTAAAATGTTACTACTTAAAGTTTTAGCATGCGCATGTACACGCAAGAAAATATCCATATTTAAAGTAAGATTACATATTAGCTGATAATAATTGTAACCCAGCACTCACAGGGTCACTTTATTGTGTGTGTGTGTGTGTGTGTGTGTGTGGATGAAATTCAAATGCCATGCTGTTAACAATCTTAGGATTCCACTGTTGAAGATAAAATCGAACACTTTCTACTTTACTGATCTTCGAGATTTTTTCAAGACTTTTGCACTCAGGGACGCCAACCACGATCTTGTTGTGGCTACGAACCAAAATGTAATCCCTGAAAAACAGGTTCAAGAAAAGCAGGAAAAGTGTGCGGATCTGGCTTTAGCAAGGTCGGCAATCAGAGCGAGCTCACTTCGCACGAGCACTCCTGTGGAACGCGGCGGCCGCCGCCGTTCCCCGCCTAAACCTCCAGCACTTCATTACAACCGGGAGAGAGAGAGAGAGGGAGAGAGGGAGAGAGAGAGAGAGAGAGAGAGAGAGAGAGAGAGGGAGAGATGAAGGGAAAGGAGGTTAGAGGAGACAGACTGCGAGATAAAGAGAGAGGGGGACAGAGTGATTGTGAGACACTTTTCTCTGCAGGCAGAGATCGGGGCGGCTTTGGCAGAAGCGCTGGAAGAAGCTGTTAAATAATTACTAGGGCTGTCTAGCAAATGACATGCCACCCGAGAACTTTAGCGAGATTTCATAACCTAGGAATGAACTTGGTGCCAACTGATGGAACTGAGGCTTCTGGGTAGGCAGAGCTTGTCTGGGGGGGGAAAAAGAAAGAAAAAAGAAATAATTTGAGATGCAATGAATCAGAAAATGAGGAAAATTACTATTTGAGTATGAATCCTTAACTCTMAAGTGTTATGATTAAATGGGAAGATATTTCATAATTTTTGTCTTTCCTGCCATTTTAGTTCAAATGGAAAGTTAACGCCGTGTGCATGACCGGTACGAGAAATGTAAAGGGAAGTGATTTTTTTATTCTCATACCAGAGCTGTTTTCTTTCTTTCTTTTTTTCTTATTTTATTTTTTCCTTTATCATTTTTTTGTATATTCTTTTGTATTTTCTTACCAATGAACCCCCTTTAAAATCATAACTAAACATCATGCTAAATTCCTAATACGTATACATGACTTTACCAAATAACATAAGCTTTTATCATATATACAGTAAGCCCCAGACTACATGGAATGTCAATCATAGAAACAAAAACATATTAGAAAGAATGCATTAATATAATCAGCCGGTGCTGCTGTCAGAGCTGCTTATATAGAAAATGTGAAATAATTGTTAAAAGCTTAAATAAAGGAAAATTGAGGAAAATATTAGTATAGGTTCAGACCCTAATTAAGGAAGAGAAATGAATGATTTTAGGAATTAAAAAAAAAAAAAAATTACATCTTATTTTTTCCCCACGTTCCAACTGATTAACGGATCAGCAAAGTCATGTTCTGTACAGGTCGCCCTCCATGAGCGCGTCCGTAAGTTGGATTTGTTCTTAAGTCCGACAAAGTGAGTCTTGTACCCCTGTGACACGATTATAAAATGCAAAGCACACCAATCCACTGGGCTGAGTCTCTGTTCCATTTGCCGCAAGGAGACGCCATTTTATCTCCACTGTATTGGACTATGAACTCGAGGATCGAGGATTTTAGTATGTTGTTTACAGGACAGCTATTTTTTATTATCATTGTGCTTCATTGAAACCGGTGCGGTCGACTCATTTCTCCCGCACACACACACATGCACACATGCAGTATACCATACTGTACACTCACTTACACACTGCAGTGTCTATTGTTTGTACAATACACATGAGCTTCGTACGTGATTTGTTCGTATCTACGAATGTTCATGGAACCGTGGTCCATTCGTATCTATGGAAATTCGCATCTTGAATGGGGACGCCGCGTTTTCCTATGTATTTCGTAAATGCCTCAATGTTGAAGTTATTTAAATCATATGGAAAGTTATGATGGTTAAAACCAGTGTTCCCTTACAAGAAATAAAACTATCCTAGTTGATTATAATCTGTATACATATGACAAAATCCGCCTTGCAATTTGCGCATAATTGTGTGCGTCTTCAAGCTGTATGTATTTAGATCTAAATTAACATTTTTCCGCCTCCATCAAGCTCAGTTTATGCGCCAGAGCAGGTGCAGAAAACACGACAGACTAATCAGAATATATAGCATTGAATGTATGCATGCACTAACCTGATCACTGGACTGACGGCGGTGATACAGTACCAGCAGAGGTCTTCCCCTTCACTAACTCATTTTTAATTATAGTCGCATAATATTTATTCTAACAGCTTTATCGCTGTTGTATGGCAACATGTTGACACAACTGCTTGAATAATCTGGTAGCTGCAAAAATCAGATAAGGAACACTCTAGCTGCTTAGGGTCTTTGTAAACATGTGTTGTATTTGCACTGTCCTCTTTTGCACTGTCCTTTATTTATTACATTTTTTTTTTAAGGTTGTCCGACTCTGCGTGAAAATGACCGTGCAGTAATCTCGGCTTCACCGTGTCTCTCCTGTCCTTTCACTCCCTTAAACTCACACTTTATGGCCTTGCCCTTGCTGAGTAGGTAACCAATGAGGAGTCGACGCAGACAGGCAAGGCCTCTTAAAAGTGGCTTGGCGCCTAATCCCTTACAGTGACACAGCCAACACAGAGTATATACGGACATACTGTACACAGGAGAGATTCCCTGGCTTACTGCTTCCTATCTCCCGTACACAGAGACGGTGGCATCAACCACAGTGTCAAAGACAACGCCACTGTCGACATGAAGGACAAATAAATAGCGTGTTAGTGAAGAGAAAGAGACCTGGCAGTGGCAAATGAACTTTGTATCATTTGTAGCACATGTTAATTTGGCTTCAGTGTGACCCGAACCCTCAGCATAGACGTAATCTAAGAGGAAAAAATCAATAAAACAATTTTCAGCCAGCCACAAGTCAGAAGAACACGGAGCCATCATTTCATTAAAACCAATCAGTAATCAAACAGCATATCAGCTGTATTAAAGCTCTCCACGCTGTTTATCTGCTCTGAGTCGCAATATCTTCACGTCTTAGCTCGTTATCTTCGTCATTGAACTTTTGTACTGTATTCCGTCTTCAGTCTTGAGACTTGCGCTGGGAGAAAATGAGCGCTGAAGAGAATTCAACATCATGTTCTGCATCATGATTAGCAAACTGAACTCGTGTTACGAAACTTCAGTGTAATAAGCATCCTCACTTGAGGCATACCATTCTGATTGGAAGGATTTAAATTCAAACGAAAGCGGTAACTCCGCCCCAACCTCGACCGAAGCTAACCGGTAGTAGAAAAAGGAATCGTTAAAGATGTGCCCAACTCATTCTGAGAGCATTCCGGGTAGTAAGAGAGAGTGTAAGAGTGAGACAGTGCGAGTGCGCAGTGGAGAAAGGTGAAGGAACCCAAAGACAAAACGGTTCCTGGCTGGATCTGCGCGCCGACTCCTTCCCGACTATCAATACTGATCTTGTAAGACACCGGGAGACGTCTCCCACCTCAGAAAGGAATAATCCATTTGAACCCAGGTCACGGGCCTGTGATGGATGGCTTTCACGTAGTATACTTAATAATCCATATCATATCGTCCGGCCTAGTTTGTTTATAGGTGGTACCTCTCCTGAAAGCCAGGCTAGGAGAAAGTCGGGCTCTGCTAATGGGCCGGACTGAAGGATTGGACTGCCAGTGGCGAATGAGAAGTCATTTTTCTCCCAGGCTCCGACTCATCTGTCACCAGGGACATCTCTCTCTCTCTCTCTCTCTCTCTCTTTATCTATCTCTCTATGAGGTAGGAAAAAGAAAGGGCGCCATTTATGGTTCCTGGCTCCCACATCTTACAGCTACGCTCTGTCTCAAGCAGCCAAATACTGAACTAACCGAGCTCGTAGTGTCTATTTACAGTAGGATGATGTACGACCAGGAGGGAAAGAAAGAAAAAAAAATCTATCAATAAATATATTAATAAATAAATCAACAAACCAATCAATAAACACATAAAAACCAGGGCCTCTAGCTCATTTCTCATTCCACTCTCCTTTGTCTCCCACATCCAGGATGAAGCAGGAGAGACTCAGTGAGTCACGCAAATATGACAAAGAAAAGAATATCGAGTGCAGGCGTTTCGGAGACACAAAAACATAAACAGGCTCTCCATTTCTTTTCAGGCTGAATACAAAGCCTCGTTTTATTGACGCTGTATTCAGAGCCGACTTAAGAGCGTGTGGTGAGGAATAAATGAAAAAAAAAACACCGTACGCGATTTTAGTGCTCGCCGTCCTCTCATTCATTTATCATCTCAATTTTTTTTTTTTCTATATCGTTTTTTTTTTTCTCGCATCCTTTTACATCAGACAGGATCTCCTTCTCCAGACTGCATTATCCAGCCCCCGTTATTGTTTGGGGGTTTAATGGCAAGCCGGTGTTACTATGCGCCTCGCGGCTCAGAGCGCGCTGTGTTAGCGCATTACGTTAGATTATATGTAGTGAAACGGAAATCATTTAAGATTCATCCTCAGGTGAAAGTACAATTGAGGTAAATATCAGTAAAAAGAGAAAAGACGACTAGTAGAGAGAGAGAGAGAGAGAAGAAAACTACGGAAACATTAAAGCGGATGATAAAATCGCCTGCTTGGTCATTTGTCTCAGGAACTCCTTYTGTGTGCTTTTGTAAAATTATGAACACATGGCCCAGCGCTACCGCTAATGGCTTCCCTATCTCGCAAAGTGAACTGCATTTCTTTTCCCCTTATTATTCCTTCCTGATTTAGCCGGCGTTATTTATTTCATTCATTTGGCGAGAAAAAGAAAAGAAAAGAAATCTGTTGTTACTTTGCTTTAAAAGATAATAGCGTTTTAAGTACTCGCTAGAACATAACGTTCAACTGGATATCCATGGGTTACCTGCGCGTTCGGAGTTGGATTACTCCTTTATGCTTATCTGTAACAGAAAAAAAAAATGGCATGAAATTTCCCTACTAATAATCGGCCGACTTCGGGCTTTGAATATTGTAAGGACTTTTCATCTTTCTGTGGACCCTCGTACGCCACAGCGGCGGTGATGACTGAGGGAAGACGAATCAGGATTAGAGAGGAAGCGTGCCAGAGGGACGCATTCCAGGTTATTAGGCCTTTGATCATTCTGCTCTCTCTCTCTGAGCTTTTTTTTTTTGTGTTGTTGGTTTTGTCGGCGCACTCGCTCTCCAACTATCATCACAATTAATGAGTGTATGCGGGGAGCAAGCCGAGGCTCGGAGATAAGCGTGTTTATTTATTGAACAGGCCATTTAATGTGGCAGCGGCAGGCATGTTTTGAAGTCAAGAGCTTGCTGGTGCTTCTGCAGCCATGTGAACTGAATTAAATGTGTTCTTCACTCCCGTGACAGACACCCAATCTCTTTTCTTCTCTCTCTCTCTCACACACACACACGGTTAAGATCAAGATAGCCCTGGTGGAGTCATAAGAGTTGAATTAAGATGTTAATAATAAGAAGAGATGCACCTAAATAGACTTTATTTGGCTCGGCGCTTATCAGGGCAATCGGAATATTAATTCTGAGCTCCTCTACAGCGCTCTACAGATAACACAGATAGCGTATTTACTCGGCAAAGCTATCTAAGACTCAACCATGGGGGAAAACTTCAATTACTTTAGAAAGACTATTCTACAATGAAAACTGCCTAGATGGTGTAACCTGGTCATTCAGGTCGTCAACTGATTTCATTTTATTGCCCCATAACGTTGCTGAGCCCAGACCTGAGCAGATCATAAGACTGCCTCCAGAGGCTTGTACAATGGGCATAATGCATCATGGGTGCATCGCTTCATGCGCTTCCCTTCTTACCCCGACATACCCATCACTCTGGAATAGGGTCAATCTGGACTCATCAGACCACATGACCTTTTTCTATTGCTCCAAGGTCCAATCTTTATGCTCTCCAGCACGCACTATACAGCTCTATCCTTCCAGGTTTTAATAACRCTTAACCCATTGGCAGTGATGTCAAAAATCCCTAGTTGTTTTCTTTGCTTGATGAAAGCTAACAATCTGAAACAGAGACCTTTGTTTTGGCCAGGCAGTGTACAGTATATTAGTATCCATTAAATTTAATTATATTTTTTGTGAAATTTTCCCTGATTTTCTCCCTGTGTCCAATTCCTCCCCGTCACTAGGGGGCTCCACATTAAGCTACTACTACCACTCAGTCGGGAGGGCCGAAGACTATCAGGCGTTTCCTCTGAACCACGTGACGCCATCCTACCGCATCTTTTCGAACTGCTCGCTCAGGCACCGTTGTGGGTGGCGTAACACACTCGGAGGACAGCGCTATCCGCTCCATCCGCTCGCGTGAGCTCACAGACGCCCCTGATTGKCTGTAGASYCGTGATTAATGYGGGAGCACTAAGTACCTCTCATCCCTCCCCTCTGAGAGAGCTCGGCCAATCAGCTCTCTCTAGACCTCCGGCTGCGAGTGGTTACAGCATCACCCAGGAATCGAACTCGCGATCTCCTRATGATAATATCCATCAAATTTTTAAACATATTAATGGTTTCTTAAAGTTGAGATGTCAAGAAAAACCCAATTTATTATTACTAATTTATATATACGTTTTTTTTTTGTATCAACAATAATCCTCTTTATCAATTTCCATGATGCATTTCATATTTGTATTTGATAAAAATCACTTCACAAAACAACATGGGGAAATAAGATGCTGGAACCCGGTCCATGTTTTTTTTTCTTTTAGAGTGTGTTTGCAGCGACTCTCCTGGCGTATACTGACACGGTGTCCAGTGTGTCTGCTCTACTTGCTTCTGTCACTTTTAGGCATCTCATGCTGCTGATGAGCCACTTGCACTTTGCAGTCTAGCTCCTATAATTCTGCTGCGTAAGTGCTTTTTCAAGTAGATCACTCCTACTCTCCACTTTAAAGCCGACTTAGTGATTTGATTAGCGTTCCTTCTTTTTTCTTATTAGGTTTGCTTTCTCTTC
>QMIH01002361.1:50222-61390 GCA_003987875.1 Clarias batrachus | reverse complement strand
GTGTGTGTGTGTGTGTGAGCAAGCAAGCCTTTAGCCACAATTTTATTAATGAAGAGCCTAAATACCAGTGCTTTCTCATGTTAATGAGGGGCAATGTTGGGTGCCTATCCGGTTAACAAGCTATGCAATCATTGAACTACAGTACATTGAAATTTAATATTTTTTTAAATGCATACAAACAAACAAACTAGCAAAAAAAAAAACAACATCAAATTGTTTATTTTAATAAAATAATGTATTATAAAAATATATATATCATTATTATTTTTTCAATTTCTTCCATTCTCAGCAAAAACTACCATAACATAATAATAATTATTATTATTATGTTATTTTATATATTATTATTACAACAAATGTCAAAAACTAAATAGAATATACACAGAAGTTCTCTAGTGGTTATTCCTATTCAATTTTTGTGTGATAACCTAATGTGAAGGTTTAGCCTCACAGCAACTAAAACCACTAGACACTATTTTACAACTATAACATAACACTTTGTGTAAAATATTCCAATAAAATATAACGTCTATCTGTCCGAACCTCAGTACTAAACAAAATCCTACAATCAGCTACAGATACAGTACAAACAAATTACCAATGATATTAAAGGATAGCTGATAATCTTGAGTGTTATGGATGAAGAATTTCACTCTATCACTATATGGACATACAGTAAAACAATCAATTCTAGTAGGTAATTCTACTTCTAAATTCTTCTGCCACTTGAAATCAACAACAAAATCTGTTATTGAATTAGGTGGTGTTTGGATGACATTTGACCTAGCCTTTGTCTCTGTTGTAGTGGCAACGAAAAAGCAAACCATACAGCCCGAGAGGAGGCCATCTGCCAAGCCACAGGGAACCATCCACCTTAAGCATGCCCCTGGAAGAACAGGAGGGGGTGTTATTCTACAAAAAACTTGAGACATTCTGTATAACCGAATGGGAATTTGCACAAAACATTTACTAACATTCTACTGGTTATTTTTAGGTTTTATTTTTTATAACCATCTGGATGTTTTTGATACATGAATTCAGRATCARAAGTAAAATGGAGCTATGCAATTTGAAGTAMACATGCATTAATAACAGATACACTCCAATTATAGAAATAAAAATCCCATTTTTTAAAAGCTATTTTATGTAAACCATTAAAAAAAATAATAACAAAAACATGCAATGTGCATGAATCGTTTATTTATAGGCTTATTATGAAATTTATTATTGTTGTTTCTATATACATTTTATTTAGACGATTAATAATGATTGAATGTATGAATATGTAAAATAAATAATGAGATGAGGTTAAGTGAACAGTAGGGGGACATTAAGAGAATATTAGGGGAATGTTCTGAAAACATGAAAATAAATAAATAAATAAATAACATTTCCACAAAGAAAACTTTCTAGGCTTGCTGTAGTTTCCATTATACGATTAACCAACAAATAGCCTGGACATTTTGATTGAAGTGAGAGGGCAAATCATATAATATTAGCAATTCACTCAGGTACTGTGGCATGAAACCATTAAGCGCTTTATAGGTCAAGAAGTATTAATACTTTATAATCAATTAAATCTCACTGGTAGAAAGTGCAATGTGAATAAGATAGGRGTATATGTAATGGGTTTGACAAGCGGAGAGAAAACGCGAGAACTAATATTCCACAATCACAAACAGTTCTTTATTAACAAAAAAAGTTTTATGCTCTGAAGTGGTATAGTGGTTTTGGGGGCACCTAGGTGAGGTACGCAGCTCCACAGAGGTTAGCTTGCTGTAAGTAGAGTCTTGTGCAGACACTCTATATGTTGAGCCGCGGCCCTATGGAAGCAAGAAATCCTGTAGTGAGAGAAACCATCTGTTTATGCGTGGGTTGATGTTCTTTGCCCTTCCCAGCCTCTGTAAGAGGAGCCAATGGGCCTGATTTTTTGTAAAGGCAGTTTTCTCTTTAGCTTCCAACATGAGGGCTAACTGTCAACAGTTAGATTGAGTGTCGATATAAACCAGGAATGGGGTATGCGTCAAAGCTGGAAATGGCTTTCAGCCGCTGAAAGTCATTACGTAGGCGAATCATACCATCACGTTTGGGCACCATCATGATGGGGTTTGACCTGGACTTGTCGATTCCTCTATGATGCCATGATGGAACATGCTTCTGACTTCCGGAATGATGGCTTGATGGTGGACTTCTGAGGATCTGATTCCGGCACTAGATGATTGAGCCGGGCAGTGTTTTGATGTGGTGGCGTACAAGGTATTGGAGTTCGTGGAGCCTGTGGCCTTTTTATAAGCTGCGGGTGACAGGAAAACAGTGAGCCTGAATTGCGTTCCGGGCAAGGTGAATTAATAAGCCCCACCCCCCGTTCAAAACACAYAGGGGCTGCAGGTACAGTGGCATGTGTTGCACTGTGTGTGTAACAGATCWRAGCGAGATTGTTTTGTTATTGTGTGAGCTGTAAGGCAAACAAACAACCATGGACACTGTACACAACTGCAGAATTCTGCAGATTCTGCAGAAAAGCACAGTAATTTACTAAGGTGTAATTTCGTAGAAGAAAAGCAGGGAAGTGGTCTTTAGGTTGTCAGCAGTAGTGGCAGGCAGTCCAACTCTTTCGATGAGCCAGGCTGGTTGAGGTGGAGGCTAAGGAAGCCAAGGAAGCAGAGGAGGCAGTCGAGCTCTGTCGGGTATTTCTGCAAGGCTGCTTTTCCTCTCTCGGGAGAGTCTCTGAAACACTCAGTGTCAGTGGACATGACAGAGAGAGAGAATAGTTTAGCGGGACATGCCACAATAAAGTGGTGAAGAAAATCCATGTTAAGATATTCTTATAAAAATTTTATTATAAGGACTAAACTAAGATTAAGGCAAAAATATTCACAACACATGAACAACCGCAATCTGGAGAATTAATACATGCAAACACAGAAACACGTTTCCCTAACATTTCCCGTGTAGTTACTTTTTGCGAATCAAATAGTAATGTTCTAGGAACATTTTCTGTAGGTTCTTTTTTTTGCCCCAGGATGTTCTGGTGTCAGGGATTACTCCATGCACTCATGGACTCTTTATCTTTCTTGTTTTGTGTTTGGCATACATTTCCTAGTTTATTTCCTGTTTGCACCACATCAGACACATTCAGACACATGCCTTTCAAGACACAACACAAAGGTATTAAGGGTAAAGTGAGATCAACCACAGCGAGTCAGAGCGCAGTGGGGTCCAGGATGAGGGAAAAAATCCCTGACACAGAGTGTTGACGGAGGGCAGACTTACGAAGACCATCCACGGTGGCGGTGCACTATCGATCAGCAAGCTCATGATACTGTACAAATGGACATATGCCGTGCTGCATTGGATTTTATGCTAGATCTGGAGAAAGAAGCAGTGCTCAACACCACGCTAGGTCAGCTTAAGATGAAGTTTGACAGGTCGCCGTCCAACACCTAGTCCCAACCAAAGTTAAGTGCAAGCTCTTGTCTCAGCCCTGTCTGGTGTTCTGAGAGTTCTACTTTGTTTTCTGATTGCTCTAACAGCTATGGCTCAGCTCAAGATGAAGATCAAGGTGAAGACACTAAGACCACCAACACCTAGTCCCAACCAAGAACCTACGCTGTTTTCTTGATCGTTCTGATAGATCTAATAGCTCTGCTCAGTTTCCTGATCGCTCGAATAGCTATGTTATCCCTGTACAGTGTCCTGAGAGCTCTGTTCTGTTTTCTGACAGCTCTATAGATATGCACTACTTTCACCACCTGGCTCTTGAGACAAATGCCTTCCATATTAGAGAACTTCATGYTTGCTTCTTTACCTGGGCTCAAGGACTTCTCACGTGCTCTGCACTTGGGTTAGAGGATATTATAACTGCTCTGCCATCTGGATTAGAGAACAATGTGTTTGCTCCATTAACCAGACTAAAGAACATTGTCTTTACTCCTCTGCCCAGGTTCTAAGATTTCAAKCACYTGCTCCATCGCTMTGCCATGTTTCTGTATTGGACTAGTTTCCGTGCCCGTTAGGAACATAGCCACAATGCCATGTTTATACTATGTATTTCAGCATCAGGAATTTCAGGGAAAATCAGGATCAGGTTSTATTTTGCTTAAAGGTCAGTAAAATAGCTGAAGAATACCAGATGCTTATCAGTATCTTACTGATTATTTAAAATACTTTTTTAGTCAGATGAGATTTTGTTTCACAACATGTGAATCTGAGGGGAGCATGTCTCTCCAAGTCCAATAAAARTTGCTTGAATGGCTTCATACTGTGTATGGCTGTGTATGTGACAAATAAAATGTTAATTTAGGCATCCATACTTTTGGAATTCAATGTTCAGAGCACAGACCTGACCCAACATCAGCCCTTAAAMTGCTGCATAGTCACCCAGGCCATTAAGGACTACAGTCCCCTCTAACACCTTGTTCATTTTCCTCCTATAGCTCCAAAATGCCAGCCGTCACCCCTCTGACCCGGTCCTCCACTGCAGAGCTTTGGTTAAAGAGAACAAGAGAAATCTTGGAAAGACAAAGATGATAAATACTGTTTCTGGAAATTCAAATGATGGGTTAAAGCTACGTATTGTTTCATATTCAAAAGTATTTGATATTTTCAATGGTTTTCAATGGTATTACTTTGTCACACATGTTTGGAGTGATGTTTCAAATTAACCAGGTATCTTTATTGAATTAAGTTAATAAGTTAAATAAGTTAACCGATATAATATTTAAACATTTTTATATCCCTTAATTTACCGACTACTGAAGAGCCAATCCTCTTAATTGTTAAACACTTCAGGTTTTTTTTAACCTTCTTTAGCTGAGTGCCCGTTTGTGCTGGGGTGGACCAGGACGCAGTTGCTTGGCGAAGTCAAGCAATAATTCATTCAACATTTATCTACTGTAGTTGGAGTTTTACAGTGTAGGGAACCACCTAAAACATGA
Organism: Clarias batrachus; assembly: GCA_003987875.1. Classification (NCBI taxonomy): domain Eukaryota; kingdom Metazoa; phylum Chordata; class Actinopteri; order Siluriformes; family Clariidae; genus Clarias; species Clarias batrachus. Next base: position 56,453 of record QMIH01002361.1, on the reverse strand, counting down.
CTTTGGAAGAGCAASAGGGAGCATGTCTTGAGACGTTCCCTATAACCTAATAAGAACTTAGACAAGTGCCCTCTAGTGGTAATTTTAGGCTTTATTTTTTATTAGGAAGTAAAAACATTTGGAAGTTTTTGATACAGAAATTCAGTATGAACAGTAAAATGCAAATAGATTACTACTACGCGATTTGAGGTAAAATGCTAATGTATTTTTTAAATAATATGTTTATCAATTATAAGATTTAAAATAGTTTTTAATTATGTCAYGTTGTTGGGTTCGAGGCATAAACGCAGAGGTCCAAGGTGTTTTCAAAAAATGATGTTTTATTATAACGAAATGCCAGGGAACAAAAACAAACAGAATACTCTGATGTAAAACAAACCCAAAACACGAATCACAACATGGAATATACAAACTAAACTTACTGACATTTACTAGGTCTAAATCAACAGACGCAAGACGCTAAACTGAACTAAAATAAGCCATTTATAATAAAACTAATGAGCAACTCGGTTCAGGTGAGTGCCCACGTCACCTGACCGAGATGCAACTTGGGAAATGAAGTCAAACACAAAAGGAATTACAAACACAAATCTCTGAGCGCTAGGCGCCCTCCAGAGGTTACCCCTGACAAATTAAATGATTCTGTTCTGATCATATCTGAGAATCATGGCTTATAATTTTTGCTTGCTTCTTCTACAGACAATAACAGACAACTGTTCTGAATATGAAAGTACAGTATAAGAAATTGGAMGTGAGCTTAGTGCATGAGAGTTGGCGACTGGACTACTGCAACGTTCTCCTGGCACTTCTGCCATTGTGAGCTATTCGAAATTCTTGCAGCTACATGACTTGAATTCAATCTTCCTATCTTCCTATCCACACCACTCCATTACTATGCTCCCTCCACTGGCTTCCTGTAACTGCCTATATCAGATAAAAAAAGAAAACAAAAAAAAAAACACTGATGCTTGCCCACATTATAAGCACAAATATGTAGCTAATGCATGTTATCAGCATGTAAAACACTGCCTGGCTAAAAAGAAGTCACCATTTCAGAAGGGTCAAAGCATTTGAATCAAACAAAGGAAACTATATGGGTTATTATGAACGACATAGCTTGCCAAACATCCTTAGCTTACTCTGAATGCTTAAAGATACATTAGATACAGACCCAATCAGACAGTGGGACTGACTCATGCCTGACCATATTGATCATGGACATGCCTCAGCTTCATGCTGGTAGCACACAAATTGAGAGCTATTAACTATTCTTTAGCTAGATGACAGTATTCATCAAAGCTAATGTAAGGTAATTTAAGGCTGAAAATATACTGATAAACAGTGACCACTATCTTTTTTAGGAATAACTGTCAATCACACCCTTTTATTTATTGTCCTGTATTCCTATACTCCCCTTAAAACATGCAGAAAGAAGAATAATGTTGGTCAACAGAATTCGTAAAAAATCTATTCCAAAATATATTTTGTACAGATGTATAGCTTACAGTGTATTGGTTTGAGTTCCGTTCTGTGCCACATAGGAATGATCTGATATCATGACTTCTCTCAGGATACAGTGGAACCTTGGATTGCGGGTAACTTGGTCTGCTAGTGTTTTGCAGGAAAAGCAAAAATTTTAAAATAGACTTTAACTTAGCAAACAAACAAGTTCTTGATATATGAGTAGTATGCATGAGTTTTGTCTGCCAAGCGTCACATGATCATAACTGATTCTCTTGCACGCTACAGGATTATGAGTAATCTTCTCCCATGCTCAGTCTCAGTGTACTGTTTATTATAGCATTGTGACTATGTGTTTGTGCGCACACGTAAAGCAAAAGCAAGTGTCATTAGAGAGGGTCATTGTTAAAGAAGTTTCCTGACAGAGCAGTGTTTCCGTTAGTGTGTGTTTGTCTGTATTTGTGAAAGTTGTCCTACACAGTAGCCCCCTTCCTCTCTTCTTGCCTTCACACTGTAACGGACACAAAACGGGGAAGGAGAAGGTTAAAGGGCCGAGAAAGGGATAAATGGGGAGGAAAGGAGGGAAGGTGTGCACATGCGGGTCCGGGGGCAGTGCCCAGCGAGCACACTGATGGCGAAATGTGGTGGCAGACAAACTGGCTGAATGGAGCATGCGGATGTAGCGCTCCTGCACAATCCTTAATATGACCCCTCCTGCTGACAGGGGCCCAGCCCCTCCCAGATCATTCTGGGCACGGCCACAGGCGGGAGTCCCATTTGGCGTCAGTCAGCTGGGCGGCTGTCCTGGCTGGTATCAGGGAAATTAACGTGATCCATTTGACAGCCTTTTCCTCTTCGGTAGTGGGGACTCGAAGGCGGACTCTGAGCCAAGCAACTCTAGCAAGTCTAGTTTAGTTTAAGAAATATAAAATAGTTTTGATTTGATTTTAGAATTTTTCTTGTACAGTTTTATACATGTCATAGACTTAATTACTCTTAAAATATGGAATGATATTCCGGACATTTTTCAAAAGGAATTGCAAATTGCATTTGCAATTGCGTTTTCCATATGTGGACGCATAAAGTATGACATAATTCAAATGCAATTGCAAACTTTGCATTACCGTTTGCTTTTTCGCCTTCGCAAGCGCACACTGACTGCCAAATTTAAAAAGAAAAGGCAAAGTCCATTTCCTATAGCAAAAATGTCATTGAATTTTGTTGATTTGTCATTTTTTGCAACTTATAATAGACTGTTCCAAAGTGCATTCATTTTCATACATATCTTTACAATTATTATTATTATTTTAATAATAAAAACACCCCAACTCTCATTTAACAAATGATCTGTTTCATTGTCACAAGTATTGTCTGTGTAATCATTTATTTTTTAAATGTACTTTAGTAATTATACAAAAAAATAATTTTTCTGTAAACAAACGGTTGGGTCTTGGTCATGCACTTTTTAGACGGTCCCTTAGTGACTCCATCGCTATAAAGCGCGGTTAAGCCGCGTTTCAGACAGATTTAGGCCCAGCAGGCTGTAACAGGAGAAGATCAAAAATATATTTATTTTTAACAGCGTCTCTGTCCACTCCATAGTAGGTAAATATGCGATTTGCCATTTTTGTGTGTTTATTTCTTGATAAACARATGAGATAATCTCGGTTCACCTCCATGGCTCAAGTTTCCCCCTCTTGGTCGGCGACTGCGAGTGACGTCACTCCCCATACAATCACGACCCGCCCCTGACGCTGATTGACAGGTTTCCGTGTAACGTGTTGGAAATGCAATTGCAAATAGATTAGCGATTGCGTTTGAGTTTTCGGCAGGCTACATGCGCGACACAGTGAAAGTGAAAAAGCAGGCGTGCTAATTGATTTTGCTATTTAACTATGACAGGCTCATGACCTGTAAGACATGGGAAATGCACCTGCAAATGGACTTTGCTTTTTCTTTTTAAAATTTGGCAGTCAGTGTGCGCTCGCGAAGGCGAAAAAGCAAACGGTAATGCAAAGTTGTGCACTTGCATTTGAATTATGTCACACTTTATGCGTCCACGTATGGAAAACGCAATTGCAAATGCAATTTGCAATTCTTTTTGAAAAAATGTCCGGGATATCATTCCATACGTTTGAGAGAGCTCGGGAGAGCTCAGTAACTCGCGCGCCGCCGCTCGCTCAGCTGTCGGTAATTCCCCTCACATCTCACCTACACGGTTTCGCGCGGTGGCCGAAAGTACAGTGCATCATGATTCACCGCGAGTTTTGGCCCTGGGATTACGTTTCCATCTTTCCGCGCGAAAAATTAAATGTTTGTCAAACGTTTAATCTTTTAAAACATGAAAAATTAAATATGTTAATTATTTTTTGACGGTCTTCGCGGATGCTTGAGGACCTTGCAGAATTTCCGACGACTCGCGTCCTGCTTGTCTGTTATTTTTATTTTATTTTATACAATCTACAGGAAAGTTGTATTTGTCAAGCACTAAGCTTTTCCCAATTACTAACCAAGCACAGGCTGCTTGCCAATGAATACAGTTGTCAATTCATGATATTCCTCTTCTTGTAATTTCAATACTTAATTTACATTGTTGTTGGATAGTTTAATCAATAATTCTACATGATAAGGCTTCAAGTAGACCCTGTAATCGGTGATCKGTCGATACAGCTTCTAGTGATCAGAGATGGGTGATCGGCCCCAAAAATCCTGATCGGAGCATCCCCTAATTGCTATACAAATRAGATGTAATTTAATTGAAAATTAATTATTATTTTAAAAAGTAGAGGTCCAGGAACAGCCTGTGGGAAATGCAAAAATTAGGTGATTACATATTCTGATACCTGACATCCTAACTATATATGTCATATTTCAGTGGTTCCCTTCCCTGATGTCACAGTGTTTAAACAGCAGTGAACCTGCATTCAGTAAATCTGAAAAAGCCTTATGGGTGACTGATGGGTGAGTCACTGTCCATAACACCAAGAAACCCTTGTAGTTATTTTCATGTCTATATAATATTTTATTTTCTAGCTCTGTTTTCATACATTTTTCAAGTAATATAATTCCCTGTTCTACTGGGTGTATGTGTTGAATGAATGTCACTTTAATATAAAGAGCAGGCAGATGTGGGGAATGACTATTCATCCTCCAAATTCATTTGCAAGTTTATAAACAAAAACAGACTGTTCAGACATGTCATGCACATTAGTTCATTTTTATTAAAGTCTTACAAATGTTCTTGTTTGTTACAAAAAAAAAAAAAAGCAATAATAATATTTTGAGTTCTATCAAGTGGTACTTTACACCCTGACTCCTTACACCCTACATACATTTCCTCTTGAATTTAAAGTCAGGGAGGGAATTCTATGTATGCTCATCAGGGCAAYCTTGTCATTTAAACTCTCATATATAGTATACAGATGTATAATGTATTTACAAGTACAAAAAAGGCAAGAAATGTATTTAAATATTGTCTAAAATTCTATCTTGTATAGATTCCATTTACACCTAGCACAACACCTGTACCAGAATCCTTCAATTAGTGAGTTCTGTGAAGTTGTAGGCCTTCTTCTGCTGAATTTTCCACATACGTTTTTTGTAACAATGCCTTAAAAAAGACTGGCAGTGTTCCTCCTTATATTGGTAGGCACTAATCAGGCACAAACCTTTGATACCCGCCCCCACAAGTCCTTTCCTTAAGGAATTTTATCATAAAACATTCAAAACAATAACACAACAKAACAGTAACAACAACAAACAGTACCTATTTCCTACATCATGACTGTAAAACTGTACATATGCAGGTACACAAACAGAGGTTTTTAATACTGTTAATAAGATTGGCAAATTATATCCAGATTGTATCAAATTTCTCCACAGGCAATTCAGGACAGATGCACTTAAATGTATTTCTAATAGGAAAATCTTTATAACCATGGTTGTAAAATGATACACARCATACATGAAATAATACACAACATATATTTTAAAAGAAAAGACAAACACTACTTCAATATACAGTATGTGGTAAAATCTATAATGGTTAATACTGAGTTGTTCTTTATTCATAATGCACACAGCTTGTTTAAAGCACCAGTAATTAGTCTATCATAAGCAAAAAAAGAAAAAGGGAAAAGTTTATATACAGTTAGACAATCATGGTAAATAAAATAGTATATTTAAGCAATATCACATGAGAGGCAGTGCTGTTGTGCTGAATATCAGCACAGCTGTGATGTGGTAGTAGATATTGTATTACAGACCAAAAATATCACAGCCATGCTGATATTCAGCAAAACTACAAAACCTTGAGTGCGATMTTGCTTTTATACAACAGATTTACAAATGGCATTTATTCTCAACAGATTAGGATTTGTTTGTTTATTCAGTAAGTTGATTGGCTTTGCCAACACAAATAGTTCAGCAACTGGCCTGGGACTGGCAATCGACAAAGTGTAATTAACAATTATTAGAACACATGTAAAGCAGTGATACACATAATTAAAGATCCCAGTGCTAGTGTAATCTATATCAGCACTCATGGAATGTATCTTGTCAATTTAAATTACTTTGTTGGTCTAACTTAAATATAAATATTCATAAGAGGCTTTGGTAGATTATTGTGTAATAAAAATGCTCCCCTCAATGTAGTTTATGTAATGTTTGAAAAAATTTCAAGCAAAATACAAGACCAGGAAATTAATTCCAAAGCTACCAATGCAAGACAACAAAATGTTATTATAGGAAATAGCAACACTAAGGCCCATT
>QMIH01002360.1:50100-72271 GCA_003987875.1 Clarias batrachus | reverse complement strand
TATATATATATATATATATATATATATAGGTGCATTTCCTGTTATTCCAGCCTCAGACTCAAAGTACTCTGGTATTTTAACTCGTCCCTGACAGACAAAGCTTCGTGTGTGTATAAGAAATGTGTGCTCTTGCCCAAACAGGATCCTCTAGGCTGCTGTCCCTTTTCACAAGTCTCTCTGTCTGTGTTAATTCTGCCTTACAATGTTGTACCTGGACGGCCCTGGCGCAAAAGTTACCAGTACAGAAAGTTGTGAAAGCCCATGTGGCCTTACACAATGTCAACAGTGTGGTAAGTAGTCAAAAGGCCCTCGAATCCTGGACCCATTATTCCAAAGGTGTTTTTCATAACTCACCCGGTAACACATCTAGTAACTGTAAATATGTTTCTCCTCAAGGTGCATTTCCTCAACGAAGTCATGCAACAATGTACGTTACATTCTGTCTTTTATACCTTCACTTTTAGAACAGTAAAGGTAATACAAGTAAGGAAAGGAAAATGGACAGGAAATGTAAAAGATTCAATAAGTGAGTCTCTCATTATTTAAGCTGAATTTGAGATAGACGTTTTGGATCAGTTATACTTTGGCCAAAAAATATGATGCGAAATAAGACCTCCGTGACCAATGCATGATGTAGATGATAGAGGTATTTTAAATGTTGCAGAATGAACCCACATCAATTTACTGCTCAAATACTCAAAGCATTTATTCAGAATTAACCTTTTCTGACATGCAAGAAGTGCTTCTGCCCACTGTGAAGCATGTAATCTACAGGAATTCCATTAAAGGAGGATTCTTGTTTGTTTTTTAACACAACTTTTAGAAAATCTGATCTATTTACTAGAAGAAGATGACCAAGATTGTGACATGGAGACAACATTTGGCCGTTCTTTCTACATAAGCAGCAATTTCAAAAGCTGATACTACTTCTGTAATTTTGAAACGCGAGAAGCGTTCAAATGGACCTTTACCCCTCAACAAGAATGCTGAACTTCTTATTGCCCCTTCCTCTTCCAGCTGTGGTGCTTACATGGTTCTTTTTTATTCTGATTGGGCCATTATTCTTATTCTTATTATTTAATATTAGTAGTAAAATATTAGAGTTCACACAAATGCAGCGAGTGCCTTCTATTCCATCTGAAGTGTACATATCTACCCCATAAGCTTTATATTGTTAATTATATTTTGCATTATATTATAGCTTTTTATAAAGCAATGGGTGTTTATAGGAAAACACCCATAGATATGATGACCTGAATTTATTAGATTACCAGGTCATCAGTCGAGTCTTGTCACCGTATTGTGCTTGAAGTTGTCAAATGTGTTTTACGTCTTCTTTCACAAGAAATTTTATTTTACCTTTTCAGAAATTGGAAAGTCCCGGTTTGACTTGAACGCCCCTCATATCTAAAAGGGGTGTATAACAATATTTCTTTTGACTGTGGATAATGTTCTCATAGGATTCACTTGTACCTATAAACACCACAGGCACACCTTTACCTGGTTCGACCCACCAATGCACTCTTGTAATAACACAAGTATACAGTATGTGTTCATTCAACCAGAAACCTTTGACAAAGCAAAAAAACAAACACAAAAAACACTGATAACTGACACACCTGCAAAGCCTATCATAACCAGTTTATAGTGCTGCCAGAAAAATGGCATATCAGTGTTTTGTGCAGACAGTAGGATTGATTAGATTCAGTTGGTGTTTATTTAAGCGTTAAGTCACATGATCACGTGTCTTGGCACAGAGCCACACCCAACTCTACCGGTGCTACGGTTACTTAAGTTACCTGACCTTCATTCTACCTAGCAAAAAAAAAAAGTGCTGACTGGGAATGATGATGCACAAGCAGGTTCAATAGCACCACACCCATCAAAAAAAGCAAAGGGAGCACCCTGCTTCAACTTCACAGTAATTTTTTTTATTCTGCAGCATGTATTTGCTTATAGTTTACAAATTAAAATCAGACTGCTTTATCTAAATATTAGCAACATGACATAGTTTTCTTTTTTTTTTTGCCTAGTCATTGTGATGATTGTTTTTTTTTTTTTTCTCAGATTGATCATATCTCTAAAGATGCCTGTTTCAAGCATATCACTCATCCTGACCAGAAGGAATTGTACAATGGTCTTGTCATTATATCTGACCAATGAGCATTCAATCCCCTGCTGAAACGCTCGTCTGTGTTACTCAATCCTTCTATATTGTGAGACTCCTCAGTTTCCTCATTCAAGGCTTTTTTTTTTTATTTATTACCCAACTGGAATGTTACTTCCCTCTAAAAGAAAGAGTACAACAAACCCTGGTTTAAATCAGAATCATGGACAGTTTGCTTTTAAATGAGAGTAGTAAGTGCTACGTGGTCTAAAATGTGAAAATGGACTGGGCAAGTGATTTTAATCATTAGTCATTCTGAACAAGCGTAACAAGAAGCTTAATGAAGGTATTCGAGGACTGTACTGAAAGTAATGCAAAAGTGGTGATCACTTTTAATTCATTGACATAGGTGCTTCAAATTGCACATGTTCCTCGAATAACTCTTTCTTCATTGAAAATTCCCTTTGAAATGACAACACTGACAAGAGCAATGTGCAGAGATCGATGAAAAAGTTTAAAGAATGGGAAACCAGTATTAAAGACAAACCACACAGTTGGAGACGATCAAGTGCGACAGAGTGAATTCTCAAACAGGATTTTTAGGAGTTGGGTTTGACGATCGTGCAAATGCATGGATTGTGATAGAGACTATGCTGAGTACTAAATCTCTGTATAGAGAAAGAGTTACTCCATCAACAAATGCACCGAAAGTTCGAATTGCACATCTCGTATATAGGATTTCATGAAATCATTTATACAGAAAAATATTCTTAAGCTATATTTAATTTTCATGTTCATGCATTTTGGTCATAATAAAAACTAAATAAATAAAACTTACTGATGCACCCAAAATGATAAAGATATGGACATCCGAGGGGTGAAACTCTTTATCCTCGTGCAGCTCTTTCCTCAGTGCATCGAACACCTCTGAGCGGGAGAGGGGCAGCGTGCTCATCTTCTCTGCAAAACGGATTAGAAGATTAGTCTGACATCTTCTTCCTCTTTTAAACTTCTGCTCTGATCGGATCTGACCACTACAAAAATAAATTAATTAAACCGCTTTCAATTGTGAGAACTTTTTCATGCACAATTTTGAAAGATTTTTGAATGTTTAGTGGAGGGAGAATGATCTGATAGACAAACTGGCAGAACAAGAATCATGGAAAGCAGCTCAGATAAAACCAAAAAGCAACAGGTATCTTTCTTGTGATCTTGTGAAATCAGATTTTTAAAGAGAAAGGTATAAGCAAAAGGACATTATAAGCAAAAGGACAATCATTAATGCACGTTGAAGATAAAAATGTACATGTTAAAGATCTTTAACCTTCAGCTGCTATCTTACCCATGTTAATTCTTTAGTTATGAAGCTTTCTGTTGAAGTAAAACACATTAAAATGGATTATCTCTACAGGCTGGGTAGTTTGGTCTGACATTTCACTCACAAAACATGACATTTCTTATACAGTACATGGCTTTTACGGTAACAACTTGAGCTCGCTATTCTAAAGACATACATTTGCCAAACTATACAGTTAACATACCGCATACAGCTACTCACATTTACCCGTTCACGAATAAACCAAACACGAGAATGATACAGCAGCCGAGAGCTGAACTAATAAATCCTCAGCATTGTCTTCCTAATGTATAAACAAAAAAACCCGGAAGTCAAACTCGAGTAGCGTGAGCCAATCAAATTGTTTTGAAGGCGGGGCCACTGTGGTTAGGGGTAGTGTTGCCAAAGTAAAGGTACGATTTATTTCAGACGCACGCGGGCGCTGGAATGCAAGTCCAACGTTTAACGAATTCACTATGATGTAATGGCGACGGATCCAAACGATTGGCTCGTACGATTTGCTCTGACCAATCGTGTTGCGCGCGTGGTGTTACTTTATTTCCCCCTTCCCTTCCCCCTCTTTCTCCTCCTATTACGACTTTATTCCCCAACTTCTAGAACTTTTAAAATATTCTTAATAAAATAGTGTAATAATGTTTATTATAGTTCTCTTTTTAATTATGGGATGAGGTGACATGTTTTAATAAGATTGCAAGATTTTATTCTGCACTAACTAAATGAACTCAAATAAATGTAATTAATAGCAATTATGCTTGTTGATTAATTACATCAAGAAGAAAAAGTGGTAATAATTGTATTCAATTATTATTATTATTATTATTATTATTATTATTATTATTATTATTATGCTGTAATATGCACAATCCATTTCTCTGACTTTCTGCTACGTCAGGGCTGGAAAATAATCACATCACGGAATTACAAGTTATTTTTAAATGATTTTGTTGATCATTTTTTTACTGTTGTAAATGTGTAAACAAGAGCAACATTACAACACAATGACAATACTCTGTGATAACGAGTTGAGGTACAAGTAAATTATATCGACATGATTGTGTTCATCAGTCCAGTACGTTTTTATTGAGGTGACCAATGAATAACCTGTGTGAGGGGTGTGTCCGATCAGTCACAATGCTGGTGGCTTCACGGATACAGCGTGTGGTATGTGTGTCTGTGGTTTAGGGAAGCGAGACCCGACAATCTTCTCGGCTGTCCTCACTATCCGCTGTAGTGTCTTGCAGTTTGAGATGGCACAATTCCCAAACCAGACAGTGATGCAGTTGCTCAATAGTCCTTCTATATGTGATGTTTAGAATCAGTGATGGAAACTGGGCCTTCCTCAGCCTTCTCAGGAAGAAAAGACGCTGCTTTTGCTTTCTTGTTCAAAGAGATGGCGTTGAGAGACCAACTAGGTCCAAGGAATTCGTTGCTCTTCATGATCTCCACCTAGAGCTGCTGCTGTTAAGTGAAGTGGTCGATCCGTGTCCTCCTGAAGTCAACCACCACCCATCGCCCAAACTAATAAAAAGAATTTATATATATATATATATAAATTCTTTTTATTAGTTTGGGCGATGGGTGGTGGTTGACTTCAGGAGGACACGGATCGACCACTTCACTTAACAGCAGCAGCTCTAGGTGGAGATCATGAAGAGCAACGAATTCCTTGGACCTAGTTGGTCTCTCAACGCCATCTCTTTGAACAAGAAAGCAAAAGCAGCGTCTTTTCTTCCTGAGAAGGCTGAGGAAGGCCCAGTTTCCATCACTGATTCTAAACATCACATATAGAAGGACTATTGAGCAACTGCATCACTGTCTGGTTTGGGAATTGTGCCATCTCAAACTGCAAGACACTACAGCGGATAGTGAGGACAGCCGAGAAGATTGTCGGGTCTCGCTTCCCTAAACCACAGACACACATACCACACGCTGTATCCGTGAAGCCACCAGCATTGTGACTGATCGGACACACCCCTCACACAGGTTATTCATTGGTCACCTCAATAAAAACGTACTGGACTGATGAACACAATCATGTCGATATAATTTACTTGTACCTCAACTCGTTATCACAGAGTATTGTCATTGTGTTGTAATGTTGCTCTTGTTTACACATTTACAACAGTAAAAAAATGATCAACAAAATCATTTAAAAATAACTTGTAATTCCGTGATGTGATTATTTTCCAGCCCTGACGTAGCAGAAAGTCAGAGAAATGGATTGTGCATATTACAGCATAATAATAATAATAATAATAATAATAATAATAATAATAATAATAATTGAATACAATTATTACCACTTTTTCTTCTTGATGTAATTAATCAACAAGCATAATTGCTATTAATTACATTTATTTGAGTTCATTTAGTTAGTGCAGAATAAAATCTTGCAATCTTATTAAAACATGTCACCTCATCCCATAATTAAAAAGAGAACTATAATAAACATTATTACACTATTTTATTAAGAATATTTTAAAAGTTCTAGAAGTTGGGGAATAAAGTCGTAATAGGAGGAGAAAGAGGGGGAAGGGAAGGGGGAAATAAAGTAACACCACGCGCGCAACACGATTGGTCAGAGCAAATCGTACGAGCCAATCGTTTGGATCCGTCGCCATTACATCATAGTGAATTCGTTAAACGTTGGACTTGCATTCCAGCGCCCGCGTGCGTCTGAAATAAATCGTACCTTTACTTTGGCAACACTACCCCTAACCACAGTGGCCCCGCCTTCAAAACAATTTGATTGGCTCACGCTACTCGAGTTTGACTTCCGGGTTTTTTTGTTTATACATTAGGAAGACAATGCTGAGGATTTATTAGTTCAGCTCTCGGCTGCTGTATCATTCTCGTGTTTGGTTTATTCGTGAACGGGTAAATGTGAGTAGCTGTATGCGGTATGTTAACTGTATAGTTTGGCAAATGTATGTCTTTAGAATAGCGAGCTCAAGTTGTTACCGTAAAAGCCATGTACTGTATAAGAAATGTCATGTTTTGTGAGTGAAATGTCAGACCAAACTACCCAGCCTGTAGAGATAATCCATTTTAATGTGTTTTACTTCAACAGAAAGCTTCATAACTAAAGAATTAACATGGGTAAGATAGCAGCTGAAGGTTAAAGATCTTTAACATGTACATTTTTATCTTCAACGTGCATTAATGATTGTCCTTTTGCTTATAATGTCCTTTTGCTTATACCTTTCTCTTTAAAAATCTGATTTCACAAGATCACAAGAAAGATACCTGTTGCTTTTTGGTTTTATCTGAGCTGCTTTCCATGATTCTTGTTCTGCCAGTTTGTCTATCAGATCATTCTCCCTCCACTAAACATTCAAAAATCTTTCAAAATTGTGCATGAAAAAGTTCTCACAATTGAAAGCGGTTTAATTAATTTATTTTTGTAGTGGTCAGATCCGATCAGAGCAGAAGTTTAAAAGAGGAAGAAGATGTCAGACTAATCTTCTAATCCGTTTTGCAGAGAAGATGAGCACGCTGCCCCTCTCCCGCTCAGAGGTGTTCGATGCACTGAGGAAAGAGCTGCACGAGGATAAAGAGTTTCACCCCTCGGATGTCCATATCTTTATCATTTTGGGTGCATCAGTAAGTTTTATTTATTTAGTTTTTATTATGACCAAAATGCATGAACATGAAAATTAAATATAGCTTAAGAATATTTTTCTGTATAAATGATTTCATGAAATCCTATATACGAGATGTGCAATTCGAACTTTCGGTGCATTTGTTGATGGAGTAACTCTTTCTCTATACAGAGATTTAGTACTCAGCATAGTCTCTATCACAATCCATGCATTTGCACGATCGTCAAACCCAACTCCTAAAAATCCTGTTTGAGAATTCACTCTGTCGCACTTGATCGTCTCCAACTGTGTGGTTTGTCTTTAATACTGGTTTCCCATTCTTTAAACTTTTTCATCGATCTCTGCACATTGCTCTTGTCAGTGTTGTCATTTCAAAGGGAATTTTCAATGAAGAAAGAGTTATTCGAGGAACATGTGCAATTTGAAGCACCTATGTCAATGAATTAAAAGTGATCACCACTTTTGCATTACTTTCAGTACAGTCCTCGAATACCTTCATTAAGCTTCTTGTTACGCTTGTTCAGAATGACTAATGATTAAAATCACTTGCCCAGTCCATTTTCACATTTTAGACCACGTAGCACTTACTACTCTCATTTAAAAGCAAACTGTCCATGATTCTGATTTAAACCAGGGTTTGTTGTACTCTTTCTTTTAGAGGGAAGTAACATTCCAGTTGGGTAATAAATAAAAAAAAAAAGCCTTGAATGAGGAAACTGAGGAGTCTCACAATATAGAAGGATTGAGTAACACAGACGAGCGTTTCAGCAGGGGATTGAATGCTCATTGGTCAGATATAATGACAAGACCATTGTACAATTCCTTCTGGTCAGGATGAGTGATATGCTTGAAACAGGCATCTTTAGAGATATGATCAATCTGAGAAAAAAAAAAAAAACAATCATCACAATGACTAGGCAAAAAAAAAAAGAAAACTATGTCATGTTGCTAATATTTAGATAAAGCAGTCTGATTTTAATTTGTAAACTATAAGCAAATACATGCTGCAGAATAAAAAAAATTACTGTGAAGTTGAAGCAGGGTGCTCCCTTTGCTTTTTTTGATGGGTGTGGTGCTATTGAACCTGCTTGTGCATCATCATTCCCAGTCAGCACTTTTTTTTTTTGCTAGGTAGAATGAAGGTCAGGTAACTTAAGTAACCGTAGCACCGGTAGAGTTGGGTGTGGCTCTGTGCCAAGACACGTGATCATGTGACTTAACGCTTAAATAAACACCAACTGAATCTAATCAATCCTACTGTCTGCACAAAACACTGATATGCCATTTTTCTGGCAGCACTATAAACTGGTTATGATAGGCTTTGCAGGTGTGTCAGTTATCAGTGTTTTTTGTGTTTGTTTTTTTGCTTTGTCAAAGGTTTCTGGTTGAATGAACACATACTGTATACTTGTGTTATTACAAGAGTGCATTGGTGGGTCGAACCAGGTAAAGGTGTGCCTGTGGTGTTTATAGGTACAAGTGAATCCTATGAGAACATTATCCACAGTCAAAAGAAATATTGTTATACACCCCTTTTAGATATGAGGGGCGTTCAAGTCAAACCGGGACTTTCCAATTTCTGAAAAGGTAAAATAAAATTTCTTGTGAAAGAAGACGTAAAACACATTTGACAACTTCAAGCACAATACGGTGACAAGACTCGACTGATGACCTGGTAATCTAATAAATTCAGGTCATCATATCTATGGGTGTTTTCCTATAAACACCCATTGCTTTATAAAAAGCTATAATATAATGCAAAATATAATTAACAATATAAAGCTTATGGGGTAGATATGTACACTTCAGATGGAATAGAAGGCACTCGCTGCATTTGTGTGAACTCTAATATTTTACTACTAATATTAAATAATAAGAATAAGAATAATGGCCCAATCAGAATAAAAAAGAACCATGTAAGCACCACAGCTGGAAGAGGAAGGGGCAATAAGAAGTTCAGCATTCTTGTTGAGGGGTAAAGGTCCATTTGAACGCTTCTCGCGTTTCAAAATTACAGAAGTAGTATCAGCTTTTGAAATTGCTGCTTATGTAGAAAGAACGGCCAAATGTTGTCTCCATGTCACAATCTTGGTCATCTTCTTCTAGTAAATAGATCAGATTTTCTAAAAGTTGTGTTAAAAAACAAACAAGAATCCTCCTTTAATGGAATTCCTGTAGATTACATGCTTCACAGTGGGCAGAAGCACTTCTTGCATGTCAGAAAAGGTTAATTCTGAATAAATGCTTTGAGTATTTGAGCAGTAAATTGATGTGGGTTCATTCTGCAACATTTAAAATACCTCTATCATCTACATCATGCATTGGTCACGGAGGTCTTATTTCGCATCATATTTTTTGGCCAAAGTATAACTGATCCAAAACGTCTATCTCAAATTCAGCTTAAATAATGAGAGACTCACTTATTGAATCTTTTACATTTCCTGTCCATTTTCCTTTCCTTACTTGTATTACCTTTACTGTTCTAAAAGTGAAGGTATAAAAGACAGAATGTAACGTACATTGTTGCATGACTTCGTTGAGGAAATGCACCTTGAGGAGAAACATATTTACAGTTACTAGATGTGTTACCGGGTGAGTTATGAAAAACACCTTTGGAATAATGGGTCCAGGATTCGAGGGCCTTTTGACTACTTACCACACTGTTGACATTGTGTAAGGCCACATGGGCTTTCACAACTTTCTGTACTGGTAACTTTTGCGCCAGGGCCGTCCAGGTACAACATTGTAAGGCAGAATTAACACAGACAGAGAGACTTGTGAAAAGGGACAGCAGCCTAGAGGATCCTGTTTGGGCAAGAGCACACATTTCTTATACACACACGAAGCTTTGTCTGTCAGGGACGAGTTAAAATACCAGAGTACTTTGAGTCTGAGGCTGGAATAACAGGAAATGCACCTATATATATATATATATATATATATATATAATCACGAGGCAGCCATTTAAAAAAAAATACAGTTTCTTGTGCTTTGTTGTAGAAATATTCCTGCATGCATTTTCGTACTTTCGTTCCACAGTCATATTATTAGTCAATATGTACTCTTCTCTACCCTTATTTCAACTAGTTCACTGCATACTTTTGTCATTTCCTTGTTTTACAATACTGTTCACTCACCTATTTTGCTCCTTAAACTTGTATATGAGCAACATTAACATTACTTTGACTGCACAGAATAAATCGTTTATCACTTAAAATTTCATGTAAAAGGCAAAATGGTAGATAATAAGAAGTGAGCTCTGCTAAACAATACATGACTAATTCTTACAGTACCTCTGTATCTGTTAACTGTAACTATGCAGCATATCATGAAACACTTTTGTAGTACAATTTTAGGTTTTTGTTGTAAAATTAAAAGATTATAAAGTGTTATAATGCCAGAGTTTTGTTAAAATATAAAACAACATATTGTGTTTTACCAGTTTGTATTTGTGTCACTCCACTATATTTTTATTGTACATATCTGTCATCTGGAAACTGGGGGATTTGATATTTATTTATGCTGAATGCATGGTTATAACGGACGAGAGAGGAAATGAGGTTGCTGCTGTGGTTGTTACATAAACAACCAATTAAAAAAAAAATCTTTAGGCACTTTGCAGCCTGACACAGTAACAGCATTTATTGACATTTCTTTAATTTAATCTACATTATTTAATATGAAGAAATCATGGGTGGCTTTAAGGCATTTGCCCAGTACTGTACAGGAAGTTAAACATCCCAGTAAGCTTGTTGGATATAGTGAGGAACTGGAAGCTGAATTACACCACTCCAGCACTTCCTAACCCGGAAAAACTCGGTGCAAAAGAAGACAAGTTAAAGGAAACCACAGCGAGAACAACAGTGGATCTGAAGAAGTTACAGAGAACAGTGGATGAAGGTGGACCAGATCATTGTCTGAGGTGCTCTCCATATTTAAGGATTGTAGGGAGTGGTGTCTTGTAAGGGAGGGACTCAAGAAGAATCATATGAAAGCATGGGAGTGACCCAGTGAAGATGTGTTTTTGAAGTGATGAGACCATAACTATGATACTACTGTTACAGTGAAACATGATGGTGGCAGCATCCTGCACTGCAGATGCTGTTTATCCTCAGAACCTGGGATTTTTTTCAAAAAGAACGGAAAAACAGTTTGAGCAAAAACAAGGGAATATTACTAGGGAACTTCATTCTGTTTAGAAAAATCTCAAGGTTGGGAGAAACCTCACCTATCATCAGTTCAATGGTCCCAAACACAATGTCATAGCAACACAGGTGTGGTTAAAAGCAAAAAGATGAACATTTTACAGCGGCCAAGTCAAAGTCCAGATGTGTGGCACTGTTTAAACATTGCAGTCAACCAATCTTGGAGACCTAGGAGCAGTTCTGTCAGGAGGAATGGGTGAAAAACCAAATCCTAAACAGACCTAAAGCTGTTATTGAGTCTTTTATCAAAAACTAGCCTTGATGGTATAAAGAGTTATTCAAATAGAGTTTTTCAGTTTTTCCTTCTTTTAAAAGATATAACAAATAATAAATTTCGACTTTGGAAATGTAATTTTTTAATAATTTGCTACAAAATGATCTGTAAGTGCCATTTGTAACCCCGATCAATCTAATTACTTTTAAGGAGTTTGCAGTTAAAGCTAACAAATATAATGAATAGTGTTTGATAGTGCGGGTATAGTAACAGTAATGTAGGGGTGTGTGGGTGTTGCATCAACAAATTCAAGGTGTAGTCCTTGAACGAGGCTTATTTCTATTTCACTGAATCCTATAACTATTCAAACAACTGAACAAATCATGAGAAAAATCCACGTAAGACAGTGAGACGTGTATAGGCATGTGTTAATCTGACTCCTTTGTTTGGTAAAATGTACAGTATTTGCAGTATGTTGTATTAAACTACAGATGTCAAAGCATGTTACTCGTGTAAAGGCTTAATTTGGGGTCATGCTCCAGAATTCAGCCCAAACAAAATCATGTTTCTCCAGACTACTACACAGACAAGATGCGTTCAAGTCAAACCAGGACTTTTGATTGTACAGAATACAGTTATTAGAGTAAAAACTCCCTTTATTTCTTTATATAATCCTCACTAAATTAAAGCATTTATCCCAGTGTTTTACTAGTGCTTGGGGAACATCAAGTTAGAAAGTTTTCTCAGTATGCCGGAGACATGATCGAACTGCCTGCTTCACGTCTGGAACGCTGGCCTTCCAGGAACTCCTTTAATGGACAGGACTAACTCCCCGCCAAGATCCTGTAAAGTGCATGTGGTGTTGGTGTGTACAGTTCGCACAGAGAGATGTGTAAACTCTACCGTAAAGTGCCTACAAGTCCAGTATCCGTTGATTTTCAAGGATCAGGCGTTCGACTCGCTGAACGTTCACGGAACATATGACTCATGTGGCTGTATGGCTCAGAGTCTCATTAGCGTACTGTGCTTTTGTAGTCTTCTGTAAATATCAGTCTTATGTTTTATGCCTTTATTCATGAGAAATGTCTTTACAATTCCCGGTTTGACTTGAACGCCTGCCACTTAATGTCATTTACCGTTATAGTATTGATTCTCATACTGCATGTGTAATTTGCTGTGGTATGAGAGTGACAAATAAATTCACATGTGTTCCTCTTGTTTTTTGTTTGTAGGGAGATCTGGCCAAAAAGAAGATTTATCCAACTCTATGGTAAGAAATTTAAATGTAATATGCTGATTAGGCTGAGACCAGACAAACTGTGGTATCAGGTTACATTAGAGGGATGAGGAAGTTCACAGATACGGACTATCTCATCCTAAGTGAATGGGGTTTTTCTATATTTATACATACACTGTCCACTTTATTCGAGACATCCATACACCTGCTTGTTTAGAAAGCTCTTTATGAGGTGGAAAGCATGAAATCTTGCAGAGCAGGTCTGTCCGAGCGCTACACAGCAGTATGAGATGTGTTTAATAAACAGTATACAGAGGATGCTTTGTATTTATTGTTTCTATCAATGAACAGAAAGTGAAATATTTTCCTCAGGTGGTTATTCAGAGATGGACTTGTTCCTGAACAGACCTTCTTTGTTGGCTTTGCCCGCTCTAACCTGACTGTGGATGCCATTCGCGAAGCCTGTCTGCCCCACATGCAGGTCTGTGTATGTGCATGTGTATATACAGTATGTGTGTAGGTAATATATACACTAAAGTTCCTCTCATCACCCTTCCTCAGGTGGCGGACACTGAAGCAGACCGTCTCTCTGCCTTCTTCAGCCGTAACTCCTATATAAGTGGGAAGTACAATGATGAGAGCGCCTTCTCCAACCTGCATTCCCACCTGATGTCTCTGCCTGGTGGTGCAGGAGCCAACCGTCTCTTCTACCTGGCCCTGCCACCCAGCGTCTACCATGACGTCACCAAAAACATCAAACACCAATGTCTTAGCACTAAGTGAGGGGAATGTAGAAGCAAATCAATTAAAAGCACACACATGTAGAAACGAGTAGTTTCCAGTTTGTATTCTTTATAGTACCTGGTTTGAGAATGACTGACTGACAAAATCTGTTGTCGTGTGGCGTTAAGGGGATGGAACAGAGTTATTGTTGAAAAGCCGTTCGGACGTGACCTGAAGAGCTCGGAGGAATTGTCCAATCATCTTTCGTCACTCTTCACTGAGGACCAAATCTACCGCATAGACCATTACCTTGGCAAAGAGATGGTGCAGAACCTCATGGTCCTAAGGTACACCTTTTTGTTTGGTTTTTTTTTTGCTTATTTATCTAATATTGTCTCCTGTATCTTACACGAAGTTGTCTTGTTTTAAATTTTATTCTTGAGCACAAAGATCAAAAATGAATTTTACATGTAAAGCTTTTCATATGTTTTCAGGTTTGGAAATCGAATATTTGGGCCCATATGGAACCGAGACAGTGTTGCCAGTGTGGTTCTGACCTTTAAAGAGCCCTTCGGGACACAGGGCAGAGGTGGATACTTCGATGATTTTGGCATTATCCGGTAAGATGAATCTGTGCTTCAGAGCGAATCAAGTAGTTGCACGATATGGCAAATACAAATTTGCTTATTTACGATTCTCATCCCGGGCATTTCTCACCTATGTTTAGCGATGTCATGCAGAATCATCTTCTGCAGATGCTCTGTCTGGTTGCCATGGAAAAACCTGCCTCCACCAGCTCGGATGATGTAAGAGATGAGAAGGTAATAATCCTGCCCGGCTACTTCACTGGGCTTTATTTGGACAAGCTTCTTTTTTTTTTTAAGGAACAGCCAGATGAGGTACATTTTCAGTTAAATTTTAGTCATAAAATGCAGTGACACTACAATCTAATATTGTGTGGCTTTAAGACTGGTGGATGTAATGCCTGATTCATTCGAAATATAAATTACCAAACGTTAGTGATGGGAAAGACAAAGTATCGTGCATGGTGGGGGAAAAAGTTGCCATTTCAAAAGGATCAAAGTATTTGGCTGCATCAAGCAAAGAAAACAACTAAGGGGATTTGAAACGAATAGAACTGGGTTAGGAACTATCCAAAGCCTTATTAAAATGGAATAAGGAAGGATAGTGCTGAACCATTATATTTGCCAAAAAAATGTGGAGGAAACAAATCATGGAGGGAGATCACTTAAAATTTTGGTGAAGTTGCATCATAAAACATTTAGTCAGTAGAAATCATGGCTATGTTTCGTAGTGAAAGTAAAAGCATTTCCAAACACAGTGTAACAAGAACCCACTGGATTTGGACTAAACAGCCGTGCGGCCGTAAGAAATCCACTTGTTAGTAATGACCGATCAGATTTTTAAAAAAGTGTCAGTTTGCAAGGGGCCATAAAGCTTTGACTTTGGAACAATGGAAAAATGTGGTCTAATGACTTCAGATTGACCCTATTCCAGAGGGATGGGTGCGTCATGGCCACTGTACAAGCCTCTGGAGGCAGTGTGATGATCTGGAGGTGCTCCAGCTGGTCAGGTTATGCGGCATTAAAATAAAGTCAGGTGATGACCTGAATGTACTGAATGACCAGGTGATCACTTGTATGGACTTTTTTCCTTTCTCTGATGGCATGGTCATATTCCAGGATTCAAATTGTGAAAGAGCGGTTCTGGGAGCACGAGGAATCATTTTCAGTCAGCCACCACACTATGTGCTGTAATCAAAGCAAAGGGCATTCGAATGAAACTTAAGAGCGCTTTACTTTTTTTTTTTTTTGGCCAGACACTGTATTTAAAGCGAACACTGGTTCACATTAGCAGCATCTGCTGGTCAAGTTTGCACAACTGCAGCTACAAAACCTGGATTTGAACACCAAACACAAAGCCGTGATTTTTAAAATTTATTTCTATCTTTTGTTCCACTCTACTCTCACATGCACTCACATAAATTTAAATCTGTCCATCAACACTATCTTTACAGTTTTTTTCCTTACTGTTTTTCTGTGTGTCTGATGGCTTATTCTCACTGGTTCCCTCTGCAGGTGAAGGTGCTGAAGTGCATCGCTCCAGTTACTCTATCAGATGTGGTTTTGGGTCAGTACGTAGGAGATCCAGAGGGAGAGGGAGATGCTAAGCTCGGCTACCTAGATGACCCTACTGTCCCTAAAGGATCTACACAAGCTACGTTTGCTACAGCTGTAGTCTATGTCAGGAATGAACGCTGGGATGGTAGGTGATATTTGCATTTCTTTCTTGTTAAAATATATTCACGGAAACTGATCCATATATACATGGACAAGAAATATATGAAATGTGATGCGGCTGAGTCTATTTCATAGACCGTTTTATGTCTCCTTCTCCCCTCTCAGGTGTTCCATTCATTCTGAGATGTGGGAAGGCACTGAATGAGCGGAAAGCAGAAGTGAGGCTGCAGTTTACAGACGTACCAGGTGACATTTTTAATTCTCAGTGCCGGAGGAACGAGCTGGTGGTACGTGTCCAGCCCAATGAGGCTATCTATGCCAAGATGATGACCAAGAAACCTGGAGGCTATTTTAGCCCTGAGGAGACGGAGCTGGACCTGACCTACCGCAGCAGATACAAGGTGAGGAAAGCAGATCAGAAAACTCCCTCTGAAAGCCCCTGCTACTAAATATTGTGCATATTGTGTTTTTGGTTGTCTGTCCATTCGTCTGTCTGTCTGTCTGAGAGTCTTGTTAGCTGATGTTGCAGAGTTGATTTAAATGCAATCAAGATCACATGAAATGTCCAAAGGAGTTTTTCTTCAATAGTCTGCATCTGTTTGTCACACAAAAATGCCATTTACATGTTCACACCAATCTGTCTGTGTCTGTCCAAGATTTTCATTAGTCTAATATTATAAGGAAAATGATTAAAGGATTTAATGGAATTATCATTAGCTACGTTTGCATGAACAGTATGCAAGTGTGTCAGAATGAGCCCACAATAACATGTAAACAAACAAAACAAAGTTTTGCTTCTCACAGTATCTACCACTTGCTTAGATGTCAGGGTTTTAAAATCTTTACAAATCTATTTTGGTCCACTTGGTAATACAGCAAGTCCCAGACTTGCGAACAAGCCCAGTTCCAAGAGCACGTTTGTAAGTCAGATACGTTCATAAGTCCGACAAAGTAAACCTTTTACACCTTTGACACCCATATACAATGTAAAGCAAGCAAAAACTCAAACACACAGGTTTGGTGTTTTAGTTCCGCATTATACTCTTGCGAGACAGCGCGTTTAAATCGCAAGGGGAATCTTGTTGACACAGTGGGGTCAGCTGACCTCGTTTAGACGTCTGACATGGTGTTTATTGAGGGCTTGAATGGATGCCATTTTGTCTCTGAGCTACTTCCGCGATTTGTTCGCATCTGCGAACGTCCGTACATCCCCTGGCAGTTCGTATCTGCTGGAATTTGTAACTTGATGTTCGTAAGTTGGGGACTTCTTGTAGATTTATTTATTTTATTATATTTTAACAAAACGAAATGTGAAAGACTTCATTTGTATCTAAATTTATTACTTTACCTCACATTGTGAGATAGGTAAGGGACTAGTTTAACAAAGGTAGAATGAAAAATTATTCAATCCTTTCTAGAGAAGTGTGATTCCTTCGCAGTTTGATCAGAATTTTTGATGCCATAGCAAAAACAATGTAAGGTCCAGCAGGTATATTGATGTATTCTTCCCCTTTCTGTTCAGGATGTCAAGCTTCCAGATGCCTACGAGCGTCTGATTCTGGATGTCTTCTGTGGCAGTCAGATGCATTTTGTGCGCAGGTGAGGCAACACTGCAAATGTGCTAACGTTCAACTATAGCAAAACTCCCGGAGCGTTATATTCCCAAAGCGGTTTCTTGATTGTAGACTTTGTTAGATGTTGTGAATTCACCAAATAATTTGTCCCTACTCTTTTAGTGATGAATTGAGGGAAGCATGGAGGATCTTCACCCCACTTCTTCATCAGATAGAAAAAGAGAAGATTGCTCCCTTTGAATATAAATACGGAAGGTAAATCATTTTTGGTAAATGTGTGATGGTTCATGTAATAGAAGTCACTGCCTATTTAGTATTGTTTAGTTTACTATTGTCCCTAATTCCTGTTGTTCGTGTTGTCCTTACAGCCGTGGCCCTCCCGAGGCAGATGAACTGGCGCAGAAGGTGGGCTTCCGTTACGAGGGAACTTACAAATGGATCAATCCCCACAGACTGTAAACAGAGCAAAGACAGTGTGTTTGCATTTGGGTGTCAGTTTGTATACCGACCAAAAGAATTTATAGATCGCAACTTTTTTATACCATGCCTAGAAATTAAATGCACCTAATGGTCGTATGTAGTCTACTGTAACTAATTACTCCTATACAAAGCCACCTGTCATTCCTTTCTGTTTCATTCCAGCACTTAAATGGTCCATAAAGGCACTTTTATAGATTATAGGTTATATAACTGTTCTTAAAATTTGCTTTCCTTTTTCTTTTCCTCTTACCTATAAAATAGTCTGTAATTAAATAATGTCACTGTTTTCACATAGGAGATCATGTAATAACTGATGCTGTTTAATGTCTTAAGTGTTTAATGGAGTAGGGGCTTTCTAATATTAATTCACTTTGTTGTGTCACAGCTGCAATGTTCACATATACAGTACACATCATGTGTTTGGTCCATTTAGTGCAGGATGTTAACAAATGCGTGGCATTGATTGGTGATGTTTGTTTATACACAATAAGGCTGAGAGTAATTGGACACCTGACCATGACCACATTTGTTCGGACTTGCTGCCCATTCAGTGAAAAGATCAGTAGTGAGATTCGACATTGATGTCAAGTGAGAGAGCCTGGCATGCAGTCAGCGTTTCAGTTCATTCCAAAGATCTTCAATGGGGATGAGGTCAGGTCTTGGGCCACTCAGGTTCTTCTACAAACTGCATTTATAAGGACCTCACCATGTGCACCGGTGTATTGTCACGATAAAACAGGTTCCGGTCTGTTTTTTACAGCGAAGGGAAATATTAAACATGCTGCATACCAACTTCATGTTAGAGGAGAACTATTTATGGATGTGATGGTCAGGTAGCGGATCCACAAAGTGGGGCAAGTTTGGATGATTTCAGGGACCCCTGAGCGACTTCTTTGGAAATGTTGAGTTTGATAAGGTTTGGGGCCCAGTCTATTAGCTTTTTAAGGCACCCAGAATCTCTAGCGCGCCCCTATGGTCAGGTGTCCACATACTTTTCACTTTATAGTGCGCAGGAAAAAGATTTTCAGCCACAAGATCACAGAAAACAAAACCATGCATCATATATCTTACTTTTTTTGTGCTACCATTCCATTTTGTGTTTTGCACCATCCCATGTGACATTCCATACATGATGTCATGTGATTTTTATTTTTATTTTGGCTTGCTAACATTTAATAATGCTTACATTTAACCTCTCAACAAGAGGTTGATAAAAGGTCTTAATGTTTCCAACATAAACAGCAATTGACCAATGATATATTTGAAAAAAAAAAATCATGAATGTTATTCAAAGTTTAATTTCTTTATGGGTACCTGAAAAAACTTGATTGGAGCTGCATGATGCGCATTTAATTATAATACTGTACTTTTGCTTGGGTTTTAAAAATGCTCTGATCATTGCATTCTATTCATGTTTTCATAAATGTCCAATTACAAGTTTCTGACTGAATATACTTCCATTTCAGTCTGAGTGAAATGAAGTCAAAAACGGCAATTTTAGGTAAAATCTGTGTTTAAAAATGGTATTCCATAAATAAATGCTATATGACCAGTGTTATTGAAAATGTTCTTTATCTATCGATCTATTTATCTTATCTAGATTGATAGATTGATTGATATATTGGAAGATTTGGTGAGAGTTTACAAAAATTGTTACATCTCTTTTGTTACAAATTTCTTATTCACTGTTATTTGTTTATGTTCATCTTCAATTTCAGGTTCTAAATATTGTGCACTTTCTTTGCTAAGGATTATTAAAGTTTAATTAAAGGAGCAATCATGAACTGATGACTTTTGATTTGCAAAAGCAGCCAAAACAGCAGTGTGTATCTCTTCAATGCAATACGCCCCAAATATAAAGACCTAAAAATGAAAACCTGTCTCAAGTATAAAAATTCCATAAACCAAAACCAAATAGCCCCCAAACCACTAAGTACCCCACGCCTATGTTAATGACACAAACTCAAAAACAAATACCTTAATTCTAAATCCACCGAACACCAATATGAATATGCATCTTACTATTGATGCACAAAACACCCGAAAATAAATACGCTGCACACACCTAAATTCCTAACTAACATAAAAATGAATACAGCCCTGACTGCTACAGTTCCCCAAAACAAATGCCTTCAAAAATGTGTCTCTACTCCGGAGAGTGGTGTCGTTAGTCTTTCAGCTGCTCCTGTCAAGGGGATTCCACAGTGGACCACTCGGGCACTAAGTGAGAATTGAACCCAGGCCTTCCGCATGGCAGGCGAGAAACCTACCACTGAGCCACAAATGCCCCTGCTCAGGAGAGTGTGAACCTAGTCAAGTCAAGAAATAGTCGAGTCACGTCACGTAGGCCTTTATTGTCACTTCAACCATATACAGTTCAGTCACCGTGAAACGGAACAACGTTCCTCCAGGACCAAAGTGCTACATCCAACATAAATTAACAAAAAACTAACCAACTAACTAAGAAACTCAACTAGCTGGCTAGCTGAGACAAGACAGATTGACATGACAACATAAATTAACAAGAAAAACTACTTAGCTAACTTCGAGTCCTAATTAGCCAGCTAGCTGGGACAGGACAGATTGACATTTTAAGTTAAAAAGAAAACTATCTTTTTATACAAAAGAGACAACATAAAGTGCATGAGCAAATGTGCAAACGCGTGACAAAGTGAGACCGCGACAACATGACATTACAATACTCTGTGGTGATGAGGTGACGAGTTGAGGTAGAGGAGAGACAGTTTTCTCTTCTCCGAAACATTCCGGAAGTAGCAGCAAAGATAAAAATAGTCCATGCAAATTAGCAATTTATGAATATTGTGCAAAAACAGCATTTACAGGTTGGTGTGTACAATAGTTTGATAGTGTAGATGTACAGTAGTGTGTTTGCGCGTGTGATCTATACAATACATAATATTGTATTATTTTAGAAAAAAAAATTTAAATTTATAAAAATCAATTTTTTTAATTTTTTTAGTACATTTTATAATATCATCTCTGTTATACCTATCAGGTGCAGCATGGTGGCATAGTGGTTACTACGCCACCATGTGGCCCCAGGATTGAGGGTGAGTTCTTTCTGTGTGGAGTTTTCCTCTGCTTTCTAAAGGCTAAAAACAATGTTTAAAAACTATATGATGATGATAATGAATTATGATTATTATTATTATTATTGAAGGGCTGCATGTACTGTCCTCACCCCGTCTCCCTCCCCCGTCCCCTGTACTCTATGATTTATTTCACTCTTACAGATGCAGTTTACTAATCATACTAATGTGGTGTTCAATATACTGTAGCCTGGAAGAGGCGAGCTGGAGCTCAGTCATTTTAGAAATCACTGCTTTCAGCTTCAAAGTGGGAAAAACAAGGACGTTTGTCTTTTCTTTGCGACAACCGATGCAGTAAATTGTCATGAGTAAAGTACATTTTCCTTGTTAATCTCTTGAGACGTTAAATGTTCTCGTATGAGGACTGGCCACCTCAGACATCGACTTCCTGTTTGAAGGCCTCGCACCTCCAGGGTCAAGGGTATAAGGGTATATTCTGTGTATAACACAGTTCGCTGTGTGTGTGTGGAGTTTGCATGTTCTCCAGGTACGCCAGTTTCCTCCAACACTCCAAAGACATGCAGTAGTGTGTGAGTGCTTGTGCTCTGTGATGGATTAGAACTCTGTCCAGGGTGTACCCTGCCTCTTGCTCAGGGATAGGCTCCAGGTTTTCCCTGTACAGGATTAGCAGTATAGAGAGTGAGTGAGTGTTATCCTCATTAAATGCTATACTGAAAACATTAGCACATTCGATTTTGTGTTGGTTAGATGAACCAACACAAATTATTATCTCGATTAGACTTACAGTTCTGTTATCATACAGATAGTTTAAGGAAATCAGTTTCCATCTCATTAGAAGCGATCGATGTGTGGTGACCATAGTGTTTAGAAACTGCAATGGTTTTGGGCATTATAACATCAACGGCATCAACGGCTTCCCCGTGGGAATCATCAACAGCACTAAATTCCCGGGTGTCCATCTGGAGAAGAACCTCACCTGGTCCCTCAACACCAGCTCTCTGCACAAGAAAGCCCAACAGCGTCCCACCTCCAATCCTGACCACCTTCTATAGAGGGACCATCGAGAGCATCCTGAGCAGCTGTATCACTGTCTGGTTTGGGAATTGTGCCATCTCGGACCGCATGAGACTACAGCGGATAGTGAGGACAGCAGAGAAGATAACCGGGGTCACCCATCCCTCTATTGATACATCTACAGCACACGCTGCATCTGCAAAGCCACCAGCAGTGTGTCTGTCTGGAAGTCACACACTTCCAGACTGTGTAACAGCTTTTTTTCCACAACAAAAAGGAAATGGATTGATAAAACACACACACACACACACACACACACACACACA
>QMIH01002360.1:27858-42515 GCA_003987875.1 Clarias batrachus | reverse complement strand
AATAAAAAGTTAAATTTTCATAGTGTTAAATCTATATTTTCTCCCTAAATTAAGTTATTATTATATTCTATTCTTATATTATATATTGCATCTAAAGCATAGATTAAATTTTTTCTCTTTTCTTTTTTAAAATATATTTTATGTAGCTTCTTTTCATATAAAAAAACTAAATTGTTATACCTTTTACCTTACAGGCCTATGACCACTCTTACAATATATATATATACATATATTATATTATATTATACCGTTCTGGGGGTGCCTTTTTGCCTTTAATATGCACTCATTAGAAGTATAAGAGATTCAGATAGTGTTCACTTGAATACCTTACTTCTTTATCAAATTAGATTCACCATATTGGCAGAGGTGATATTTGATCACTGGGTCTTTCCCCATGTAGATTAAATATTGAATAAGCATCATAAGTATGAATATCGTATTGTTTAATCTGTCAGTTGAGAAAGCAGCAACTGCATTAGATTTGGTCGGCAAACAACCAGATTGATGTTGTTCGATGGCTTTTGACCAAATATTTACATACAATGAAAACAATCACTGACATTTGATATCTACTAGAGATAGACAGCTGACAGGACATCAACTTGATATCAAGTATTTCTCCACAATGTAGGTTAAAATCAACCACCTATACTATAGAATTGCTTAAATTTAAGTATCATTATTAAAACTGCTCTTGGCAGTATGGTCTGTCTGGTTGAGTCTGGTTTCTAGCCTGTAATGCCTGACTGGAGCTTTTTTATTTATGATTCA
This sequence comes from Clarias batrachus, assembly GCA_003987875.1. Classification (NCBI taxonomy): domain Eukaryota; kingdom Metazoa; phylum Chordata; class Actinopteri; order Siluriformes; family Clariidae; genus Clarias; species Clarias batrachus. The sequence goes on along the minus strand of QMIH01002360.1, from coordinate 41,744 downwards.
GCAATAAATGAATCACATAGAAGATGGGTTGCTATAAAAGAGCTATGTCATCCCTGCCTTCATTACCATTCCACTGGTCCAGTGACGTAAGCAATGTCCCTTTCACATCTCAATGGATTATTGATGCTTAGGTTTAAAACAAGACAAGTCCTGCTTGTAAATTTATCACGCTTGGAATTTCTAATAATCTTTCCCACTCAATTACACAAAAACAAACAGAGACAGTCATCACAGTGTCATAAAAGAATGCACTTTAATGCTTGTGAGCACCCTAATGCTCGAATCCACCTGCAGGCCTTCATAAATGGGTTTGTTTTTCACTGCCCATGTAAAAAAGGTATGAGTCAGACATGATCCAGTACTTTGTCCTTTTTTGAGTCTTTCTTAATTTAGCTGCAGTGCATTTTTAAGCTGTTATTTTTAGTCTAACAGGACCTGTAGGAATGAAGGTGTGATGTCTCTTTATAAGGTTTGGTAATCATTAATTGTCTGCATATTTAATTTGAATTAATCATGTCCCTTATCCTTCTCAGTGGTGCTCAGTTGTGGATATGAAAGACAAACATAGATTCTTTATCATCATAAATTTAAAATGTTGCTCACTCGAAATTGGTGAAATCGAAGTTATCTTCTTTGGATTGCTAACCATCATCTCTCTTCTCTGTTCCAGACCTCACTGCCCTGGATGGTCCTTAACTAAAGAAGCAGTCGCTGCAGGATGAAAACATGGCTGCACCCCTTATTGCACCTCCAGGACCTGACAGCTTCAGATTGTTTACCCCGGAGTCTCTGGCTAACATCGAGAAGCGCATTGCTGAGGAAAAAGCCAAGCCTCCACCTAAGCCAGACAGCAGTTATCGTGATGATGATGACGATAACAAGCCCAAACCCAACAGTGACCTGGAAGCGACCAAAAACCTGCCCTTCATCTATGGCGACATCCCTCCTGGAATGGTGGCGACACCACTGGAGGACCTCGATCCTTTCTATGTGAATCAAAAAGTGAGTGAACCTGTATATTCTGTAGGGTTTTTTTTTCACTCAGCAGTGCAGGCTGGGTAGCTTAAATTTCTGTTCACTTTAATTGTATAATGGTAAACCTGACGATGTTGGATAGTTGTCAAACATCTTTGACATAGAAAAGGAATCATATGCAGCTCAGAAGCTGTAAAATGTGTCACTCAGCATTTTAGTTCTTTAGGTAATTTAAAATGAACCATAATTGTAAAAATATACATCAATGTATGGTCGAATTATTGGCCTGCATCAAGCATCTAAAACAATTAAGGAGATTTGAAATGGCTGGAAAGGGGATAAGATCTGTCCAACACATTATTAAAACCTGTAAGGTGCTGAACCTTCAAATTTGTTGAAGAAATTATTAGTGTGAAAAAAATCATGAATGGAGATCACATAAATGCTTTGTAAAGATGCATGTTAAAAAAAAAAAAACTGACCACAGAAATCAAAGCTCGGTTTAATAGTGAAAGTCATTTCCACACGCACAATGTGGCGAGAACTCACAGGGTTGAGACTAAACAGCCATGTGGCCATAAGAAAACCACTTGTTAGTGAGACTAAACAGGAAAAAAAAACATTTTACATTTGCTAGCATAAAGATTAGACTTTGGAGCAATGGGAAAAGTTCATGTGGTCCGATGAGTCAAGATTGACCCTTTACCAAAGCGATGGGTGCGTCAGAATAAGAAGGGAAACGCATCAATTGATGTACCCATGATGCATAGCGCCCACTGTATATATAAGCCTCTAGAGGAAGTGTTATGATCTGGTGTTGTTTCAATTGGTCAGGTCTAGACACAGCAAGGTTATGTGGCAATAAAATGAAGTCAGCTGACGACCTGAATGCACTGAATGACCCGGGTATCACATCAATAGAACTTTTTGTTCCCTGAGGAACAGGCATATTCCAGTTTTCAATTTGTGAAAGTGTGGTTCATTTACACACATGACTTCACCACCACACTGTGCACCATAATCAAAGCTAAAGGCGGTCAATGAAATCTTGGAGTGTGTGACTTTATTATTTTGGCATGGCAGTGTATATATCTTTATAATCTAAATTTTTCTAATTTATATAGCGAATAAAATCCATAACCATAAACAGTTATGTTCATGTATGTATACAATAGCATACATATATATAGTCTAAAATACTTCTAAAAACTACAATTGAGATTTTTACAGTGCTAAATCCATATCTAGTCCATATCTTTATTAAGTATAATCTATATACAATCTCAATAGAGCAAAAGCCATATTTACTTAGAGGATAATCAACATCTCTATAGAGTACCATCTTTAATTCTACAGTGTAAAATCCATCTATGCAGAGGACAATCCATATATGTATAGAGTACAATCAATATCTTTATAGAGGACAATCCATATTTCTGTAGCGAACAATCTACTGATATCTCTATAAAGTACAATCGATATATCTCTATAGAGTGTAATCCATTTTTATATAGTACAAGCCACATTACTATCAAGTATAATCTATATCTCTATATAGGACAATCTATATCTCTATAGAGCACATTCTATATCTCTATATAGGACAATCTACAGTATATATTTATATAGGACAATTTATAGAGGACAATACATATGTCTATAGAGTACAGTTTATTTCTACAGAGTAAAATACATATCTTTATATCGTACAATCTATATCTCTATAGAGCCGCATACATATCACCATGGGGTTCAGTGAAGTGAAGGTCAGGTCTCAGTGCAGGACACAGAAGTTCTTCCACTCCAACCTTGGTACACCATACCTTAATAGAGCTCATTTTTTGCACAGGTGCATTGTCATGCTGGAAAAGCAGTGTAATGTACAAAGGAAACTAAACTGTAATGTTACAGCTTGAAAAGACATCATATACAATTGTCTGCTTTCGACCTTGTGATAACAGTTTGGGGTTAAACCACATATTTGTGTGGTGGTCAGGTGTCCACAAACTTGTGGTGATTCTTACAAATTCTGTTAATTTGCCATTGGGGTTTTCCATAGAACCTTACTCCCCTTTTACTAATATTTCAACATTAACAACTGAAACAGAACTTTATTTTGTTAATTAGGGTAGTATGTTGCGGGCTTTAGACTAATTTATACATAAAACTGTTATAACTACTGTATTCCTGCTTGTATAACTGTGTGTTTACGCTGGAGCATATTCAGTATGTTTTAATACAATTACAGTATTATACAGTGAAATGTACTCTTGGAACTCCTAGACAGTTTAAATTCACGTTTCAAGTCACTGTTCAACATGAGGCAACAACAAGTGGTGTTTAAATTTCTATGCAATTAAATATAATGTTTTATTAATTTATTAATTTATTAATGTTGGGCAATTTCCAAACATATTGCTTTTAAAAATTTTTTTTATAAGCCTCCAGTAAGACATTTGTTTCTGGTTGGAATGTTATGTGTGCTGCTGCTTGTATAAGCTATCACATTGTACGTATGCCCATGGCTTTTGGGGCTTGTGAGAGAAGGTCAGCAGTAGAAACTGTTGAAGCTCTGTTGTTCCAGATGACAGACTTTAATAATTGTTCTTTCTCTAATCTGCCAGAAAGGGAAGCCACAAATAGGTCACCTACACATTTTTTGGATGGTGACATGAACATTTCCAGCCTGGTTACAGGACAGGACATTTGTAATATCTACACATTTTTAGAAAAATTAAAAGCTTTAAAACTACAGCTAGAAACTTTCTAGCCATTCTAAAGCCACTTAGCAGGAAAGCTGGTTATTTAGCGTTCCCATTAATAGGCTAATTTTATTGAGCAGCCCTCAAGCCAGAGAATTTTTAAAAAATGCTGTTAAACCTGTTAAAGAAATTTATTACGCTGCACCAACACTAATCAGTAATGTTATTAGCATATTGTTTAATTACATTTGATTTTGCAGTTAATTTAATTAGAATGCTTTTAGTTTACTCAGTGATGTGATGCTAGCTCCTAGTGAACTAGCAAACTCAAAGAGAAGCAAATGATTATATTCATCGTATTTTATTTATAAATTGTGATATTTGTGTAGGTTAAATCTTTAATATATATAGTAGAAAAAAATATACCTATACCTATATGTATAGGTAAAAAAAAAGCATGTTTGTATAAGCAGTCTCATTTCTACTAGCACCCCTTATGCTTTGCTAACATTAAGCTAATTATTATCATATCTCTTTTTTTGAGATCAGTTGAAGCTAGTTTTAAATATTTGTTTAGAGTCTCTGTGCCCTCTGTCAGGGTTAAATCAGTGTATTGATTTTATGCAACTGCTAACTGGTACACAAAACACACATTGGGAATGTTTTTAGTCATTAATCATTTATCTGAAATTAGCCTCGATGATACAACTAGTGGCACAGTGGTGTAGTGGTTAGCACTGTCGTCTTGCACCTTCAGGTTCTGAGTTCGATTCTTGCCGGTCTCCGGTCTGTGTGCATGGACTGTACATGTTCTCCACATAGCCGGGGGTTTTCTCTGGGTTCTCCGGTTTCCTAAAAAATGCAGATTAGGCTGATTGGTGTTTTCAAATTGTCCGTAGAGAGCGAGAGAGAGAGAGAGAGAGAGAGAGAGAGTGTGTGTGTGTGTGTGTGTGTGTGTGTGTGTACCCTGTGATGGATGCTATCTTGTCCAGGATGTACCCCGCCTCATGCCCTAAGTCTCCTGGGATAGGCTCCATGCTGCCCACGACCTTGTATACCAGATAAAACAGTGTAGACTGAATGAGATGAATGCGTGAGTGAAACAACCAGAGATATATTCAAGTGATCATGTACAGTAGCACTGTTGCTCATTATTGTGAGGTCTTGCAGCTCTGGATTCTTATATGCCGCTAATGAGAGTAGATAGTATTTTCCTTCCTATCGTGTGGCCCTGTCCTGTCTTCCTGTGCTTAAGAGAGCTGTGGCTTGGTGCTAAGTGCACCCGGGGAAGATTCAGTATATCTGGCATGTCGACCTGTCCTGAATAATGCATAGAGCTGTGTGTTAATGTTATGTGTGTACCTCTATCTTTCCCTCACTCTCCTTCATTCTCCATCAGTGTCTCTCGCCCACACTCTCCCTCTTTCTATCTCACTCTCTTTATCCCACTCTCATGGTGTGCATGCTTCCTGTTATGCAACTGCTCTGCCTACTGCACAAGAAGGTGATTGCCATCTCCCGGTGAAACCCATTGCTGAAACACGTTCGAGAAAAACAGATCCTCTTGTAAGGGTTTTGAGCGAGCTGCCCGGAACGTCGTATGCGATGATCCGCATCTGAATGAAAACAGATGAAACTTGTGGCCTTTTTATATTCAGCCCAGGGATTGAACATCGAAGCATAGTGTAAAGATATGATCTGGACCTGATCCTCATTTATCACCTGATATGTTTCTATTGTCGTAGCACTAGTAGGCTTGTATTGTATTTTGTTTGCCACACTGCAGGCACAGTGTACCGTGGTGAAACACGACTCCCTGATCTTTTCAGCACGTTCTTTTCACAGGGAGTGCAGTGCAAGAGTTGTGGCCAGCAGCTTTTACAGCCTCTTTAGAGACAAGTCAGACCCATTACTGTCAGCAACTATTAGGCCTGGAGCTTGGCTGGTGGTAGGAGCAGCTGATCTAACCGCAGCCGGAGACCATGCTGCTGAGGCACTGAGCGTTCAAGAAGACACAGCTCGCCAGTTTGGTGGGGGTTATGGTGCCGAGGTGGATGGACAGAGGGAGGGAAGGAGGGGATGACACACAACATCTTTTACCTTGGGGTTTAGCTCGCCTCCGATGACGCAGCACTTTAAAACTGCACAGGGCTTGGCTGCATGAATTGTTCAGCCATGATGTTAGAAGCTGAGAATTATACTGTAGATAGACAATTCCATTGGTCTTCTTCTGACCAAGCAGTAATTTTATCCTATCATAAATCCCAGAATAAATTTATCAAGAATTTCATTCTTTTTGGATGTTTCATAAAGTCTCATTTCAATTCTTTTTTTTTTTTTTAGATTTATTACATTTCCCCTTTATTTTTGTTTCTACAATTTTCTTTGTAAATTTTATTTCCTCTATTCGAAAAAAAAAAAATTCTCTCTCTGGAAGTGCCGGAGAGTGTTTCACTGATGCAACCCTCCCCCTGTTCTTGCAATGCTCTCCACAGATGAACTCAGTTCCACCCAGTGCTGATGACGCATTCAGGTCCTTCACTTTCAGAATAAAACCTAAATGTTCATCAGCTTGTCCCTCTGGGAGGTTCTATATGGAGCCCTCAATATCGTTTCACTATTAGACAGGCTTTCAAGTAGAACCCATTTAGGAAGCAAAGTGTGCGAGCCCCACCCAACCCAGGAATGTGGATTTTTATGTAGGATATGTTTTAGAATTTGTTGTCTCATGAACAACCTGTTTTTTTTTTTTTTGACTCATTCCAAAGACTATGCATATTGTATAGCTTAATCATTTATTTCACAATTATTTAAGCAAATTATTAATGGCTAAAAATGTAGTTGATGTTAAATCAGCCAAATAGAGGCCAAAGATTTTTTAATTTTAAAGTGATGCAGCTTAATTTCTTTAAATTACGCTATAGTGTTAAAAAATGTTTTAATTGCTCACAAGGTGATAGTTTTTTCCCTGACAGTGTTGGCTGCAAGGCAAATAATAGATTATATAATAATACATATTGTTTCTATAGTAACCATTAATTCACACGCATGTGTATAACAGATGGTCCACATAATCTAAACTATGTTATTTAAAACACACACACACACACACAGATATGATATATATATATATATACACTGTATATATGTGCGTGTATAATGATAATATAATATGTGACAAAGTATTATTAGGAAATTCTGATCACCATTCTTGAATAATAATAAATTAAATACATGTACTGTATATATAATATAAAATATAAAAACATTTCAGGATGTGCTGTGAATGGAAAATAATCACTGTTGCTTGTGTTATATTCCTTCCATAGAGGTTTAAACACTAAGCACTGATTGTTCAATAATTTAAAATCATTTTACCTATGTCTCTAACATTAAGCAATGGTATGAATTTGTCAATTTAATTTATCTAATAATATTAGAAGTAAAAGTTACATTCTCAGATTCAGACTGTGTTGCACCCTGAAATATGTTTTGCTGCAGATTTTGGCATGCATTTCAAATCTGTTTGTAGCACATAAGGAGGAGGCGTTTGCTCCATATGTAGGTGGTGCCGTATATTACACAAGGCGTCTTGTCTATTGATGTATGAAGTAGGTGCTGCATTCCGGCTTAATGACTTAAGTGCATGAGCTGTTTTCATTCTCTTGACCCTCCTCTCTCTCTCTCTCTCTCCCTCTCTCTCTCTCCTCCTCTCCTCCCCATCACTCTCTTTGCAGCTGTATCACTCACCAGCCTAGTACATCTTCCAGCGTTGTTTATCTGCTCCGCTACGCTTCTGTAATTTGATTTGATTCATTTTGTCACTCTGACTCTGCTCTCTTTCCGCCAGTAAGACTCTTATTTCCCCCTCCACTCCTCCTTTTCTCACTCTGCATTGTTTAAGCAGATTTAATTGTTGTAAATTTAATTGATTTCCAACAGTAAAATAACAGAAATTCTTGCATTGCTTTTTAGGGCGGATCTGTTGAATATTGTTGTGAGTGAATTTTTAAATTTAGAGCTCTGACTACTCAGAGATGTCAGAGATTTTGGACGACCAAAAAACAAATCAGATTTAAGTTAGCCCGTAAAAAATAATAATATAATTTGTGCTTAAAAATTACATCTTTCTGTATGACAGTTTAAATGCAACATCGTTTATATGAGCATTTTAGCAACATTTCTTTCTGAAAGACAAGAAGGAGCTTATTGTGGCAAGAAATCTAGAAATGTTTGACTATTTTTTTTTTTATTAGAGAGAATCAGTCCATTTCATCGATAATACATTTGTCCTTATGACCTTTACAGCAATGAAACAAATGCCTATATATTTTCCCCTTTTATCGATTATTACTTGTTTCTTATAATGCCATCTCTCTCTCTCTCTCTCTCTCTCTCTCTCTCATATGCTTTTGATTTTGATCAGTCTGTAAGTTTCAGCAGGGTTTGACTTGGCTGACTTACTGGTTCCTGTAGAAAATCATCCTTACCGCACCGCTCTCTTTATCAATCAATTTCTTTTTGTTTCTCTGTTGTCAGTTCCCCCTCTCTTTTCCTTCTTTCTTTTTTCTGTTATTGCACAATTCCTAAATTGTTCTCTTCTGCTCTGTCTCTGCTGTGCTGCTCTCAAAATGATAAAAATTTCAGGAGCTGTGTAGACTCTTGTGCGTCATGAGCAAGAAATGGATATAAAATCTTGTGTATGTGTGTGTGTGTGTGTGTGTGTGTGTGTCTGAGTGTGTGTAAGTGTGAATTCTGAACTAAAATTCCCTATTAAGCAAAATCAGAAAAATAAATCAGCAGGAATAACCTTAGTTTGTCACAGCAAGCAAGATAGTCCTAAAAAACCTAACACTTTTTAAAATGTTTTAACAACATGTACACATGTACGTGTGTGTCGTCCTGCGGCGTTATTGCCACTAACACAGTAATTATTACTGAGCTGAACATCTCTAATCCAATTCCGACTCCGGTGCCTGTGATGCGGACCTTAAGTGAATGCAATGTTTTGACACTGATTACTGCATGACTTAAAAGAAAGAAAAGAAGCACAGTTTCACTGGCACCTTGAGTCACATTGACTGCACCGATGAAGAATAGAACTGCATGATATTGACAAAATACTATGTAGCACTTACACATATTGTGACTGCCTTGCAATACGTTAAAGTACATTGTTGAACTCTTCATCTGTCATGATTCATCCAAATGCGCGCACACACACACACACACACACACACACACACACACACACACTGTACAGTAGACGCACACACACACACTGTACAGTAGACACACGCACACGCACACTGTACAGTAGACGCGCACACACACGCACACGCACACTGTACAGTAGATGCGCGCGCACACACACACACACACACACACACACACACACACACACATACACACACATACACACACATACACACTCATATGAAGCAGAATAGATTAGGATAACCGGACCTTATTTCCTTATTGCAGCATTTGTACTATATCAGTGTAAGTGTGAGTGATAGACAGTTTAACATGCGCTCGTTATTTTGTTGCTGATGAATGAAATGAATGAAAATGATAATATTATGCACATGCATACTTTCACATAGAGTGGCTTTAAATGGATCCAGCTTAGGGAGATGTATTAGATGACTAACATCAGTTAGATGAATCAGTACTCAGCCTCGATCGATATCTGACATGTTATACTATAGTACATCTTAAGAAAGCGTCTGGTCAGTAAACAAGATCATTTCTTTTGTACCTTTGAATCACTGTGTTTTGATAGTAGTATATGGGTGTTACAGAATCGTTGAACAAAATTTTGATAAGTGTGAACAGATAAGTACTATATATACAATACTGTGAGATTTTTTTCAGCAAACCAGCTTATGAATCAGTTCATTCATTGATTCTGCTCTGATGAGCAAATTCCCATAACATACACATGATTATGCACTACATTAATTCTGTAACTTCTGATGGTTTATTGGGGGAGTTTTTAAAGGTTCTGTGTAATGCCCCACAAGAGTGTGTTTACCTCTAAGTAGGGTTCCAAGCAAAGTCTTTTGTGGAACAATCTGTAAGATTTTTTTTTTAATGTCATTTCAGTTCTTATCTCTTTAAAATTCTACCCAGCCTTTAAGTAGAGCACATTTTAAGTCATATTGAAAAATGTGTTGAACTTGACCTAATTGGATCATCTCTACCATTCGGTTGAAGTACTGTATGTTGTGCTAAAAACAATTAATTAGATGCCACTAGGTCTTTAGATAGTGTACCTTTGCAACTGCTTTGCAGCATGGCATTAGAAATAAAGTGAATAAATAATACCCAAAAACATCACCACACAAGATACTAGCGTTTTATGTGACTTCTTCTGATTTGTTTGGTATTTGTAAATGCATTGATTCTTTTACCGTTAAGCAACACCACAACCATTTCCAAGAGGCCGTCTACTGGTTTTGTGATTATTGTTCCAAGGGGACAAAAAACGTTTTAAATGCTTTTTGTCTAAGTGGAGATATTAAACGATTAAATAAACATAAAATAAAGCTCTTCATTAGGAAAGTTTGCGGCTGAGTGAGAATTACAAAAAAGGAAGCCGCCATTAGCATAGAGAGGTTGATGGCAGTGAATGGTTATTAGGAATATAATAGGAAATAAAAATTATATATATATATATATTACTCTCAGCCTGCACTAACTTCCTGTTATTTATCACGACGCAGAAATTTTGTGAAACCTAACACACTGTTGTTGTTTGGGTATAAATTCAATTTATTGCCCTATTAATATGTTGTTAATGTATTTACTGAAGCTGTATGTGATAAAAATGTTGCTTACTTATTCATGTTTATGATGTCAAAATGTTGCAGTTATAATTGCTCAATAAAATAGAATGCGCTGCTCTGTATGATACCGTGTGAAACTAATCTCTCTCTCTCTCTCTCTCTCTCTCTCTCTCTGCAGACATTTATAGTGGTAAACAAAGGAAAAACAATCTTCCGTTTTAGTGCCACGCCATCCTTGTACATTATAAGTCCTTTTAATCTTCTTAGGCGAATAGCTATTAAAATTTTGATACATTCATATCCTTTCAATATGCATTTGCAAAGTGTGTGCTGTGAGATTGTTTGACGAATGACAAGAGTGATTAATTAAGCCTGTACATCCTGTTACGGTTAGGCATCTTAAATGCACAAATCAACTTCCTTCAGGAATCTAATGTGTGTGCAAAGCCGGGTCTCTCCCTAACGTTCTGCATGTGTATTAGAAAAGCATGAACAATGGCAGGCCCAGCAACACATTGTAGTGTTTTCTTATGAAGCCCCCAAAAACAGCGTCCTATGCATTAATATTTGAAATATGAGGAATGCTGTATCTACTTTGGCATCGAGAAGATCCAGCACATCTGATGTTAAACCGAGGCTGTGCATTAGCAAGATTCCCAGGAGTGATCAGTGTGCATGTAATGAGTCAGTTCCTGGAAGTGATGGAGCTGATTTCAATGTTGGTTTCCAAGTCATTAAGCTAGAAAGAATTTAAAAAAAAAATTCACATTGTGTGTGTTAATGCACTTAACTAGCTACAGTACACAAGCTGGTTGCATGTTAAAACATTGTATTGGCTATAAGCTTTTAGCACCTTTATGAAATATGGAATTACAATGTAAAATGCTTGCTATTGTAACACAGACAAGAAAATATGCCCAGGCAATCAAAACATGGGCCAAAGCATTTGCCTGGTGGGTCAGCTAAGAAATTCATCATTTGCCCAGCTCTGCTGAGTTGCAAAGTTTTGTCACATAATTATTAAGCCGGAGTTTCAGCAGGGCGGCACTGTGGCTTAGTGGTCAGCACTACTACCATGCACCTTCAGGGTCCGGGTTCAATTCCTGCCTCGTGATCTGTGTGCATGTTCTCCCCGTGCTCGGTGGGTTTCCTTCAGGTACTCCGGTTTCCTTCCACAGTCTAAAGACATGCAAATTAGGCTATTTAGTGATCCTAAATTGCCCATAGTGTGTCTGTGCGTGTGCCCTGCAATGTATTAGCACCCTGTTTAGGGTGTCTCCTGGGATCGGCTCCAGGCCCCCCGCAACCCTGTATACAGGATAAAGCGATATGAGTGAGTGAGTGAGTGAGAGTTTCAGCAGTTAGTTAATCCCTACCTTTAACTGTAGTTGTCACAGTGACCCACTGTATAGTGTGAAATACTGTAAACATAATCCCTATCACTTACTGTAATGCAGTCGTGATATAGTAGACGTACTGTAGCGCTAAGTGTCAGAGGGTTGTTTTTTTCCCCCTTATCTTATTAGTTTGATCAATATTTAGTTCAGAATTAGAAAGTTAAGAATGGGCACAGTGTGTAAATCCTTCTAAAGGCCTTTGGCCAAATTGCATGCATTATTTGATGCTTGATGTGGCAGCAACCCAAACAACCAGTAGCATTAAAACTGTCTGGACAAGTAAAACCAGGCTAAGATGAAATTCATCCTTTTGTCATTTTCATGATTGATTATCAAGGTACAATGAATTGAAGTAACATGATTGTAGTTTAGTTTAGATGTAACTCTATAATGTTTTGACCAGCGTGCAGTGTTTTTCTCTGTTGACAATTTTCCAGTTTGCCCTTAACTCCTTGCCACATTATTCAGCATGATCATCATGTGTACGATTTTGACCAACTGTGTATTCATGACGTTTAGTAACCCTCCAGAATGGTCCAAACAAGTAGAGTAAGTACTCTATTCACACTACATGAACACCTTTATGAAATATAGAATTCTAGTGTAAAATGCTTGCTATTTTAACACAGACAAGAAAATATGCATGCTGAGTGTGTGTTACTGTATACGGTTTAGAAATCGAACCATATGCATACGCTTCTCAGTGTACTGTTTCTTTTAATGCCAGTTCCGCACAATAGGACTTATACAATCCTACACAGTGTGGAATATGTGCAAGACTTCACAAAAAAATATGACAGATTTTATGGATAATTTTGTCCTGGATCGTCCTTCAGTCCACCCACACTACATGATTTGCCCAAAATAAAACACCACTTTTTCCGATTATGCTCTCAAGTCAAAATTCTGACCAATGCACCCAATGCTTAAATTTTCCCATGAAAATTAGAACACACATCAGATTGGCTGCTACTTGTTAAAGGTCTTCCAAGGTCTTGGATTTTCCTCCATATTATAGAGGAATATAGGGAATCTGGAACAATCATTATTTAAGATGATTTTATAATAGTCAGACATTTTGAGAGGTGAATCAGACTCGATATCTAGCCGCCCTTTTAGAAAACATGAGAGGTTATATCAGTTTCTCTCTTTTGCATGTTCTACGTAATTGACTCTTATCACATTCACAGTTTTACACGTAATTAATGACTCCGTTTATTTCTGATGTCCATGAGCTTGTTGATGTTACTCTTTTGCACATAGGTACACATTCACAGGAATTTATACGTTCGAGTCAGCCATCAAAATCATTGCTCGTGGCTTCTGTATAGACGACTTCACATTCCTGAGAGATCCATGGAACTGGCTGGACTTCATGGTCATCTCAATGGCGTAAGTATCCTCGGGCGCTCACCGTCACAGCTCATGATGAATTGTTTCATACACAACCCACGACTTACCTCCTAATATCACTCCGAACATCGTGATTTTTTTTTTTTAAATGATTAAATAATTTGTTTCGAGTGCAGTGGTTGAAATTTCAAATTTCAATAACTGTAAATATAATTCTGAGTAAATATTAACATGATTATGAAAAGGTTACATTAAGCAAATATCTATCTAACAGCCCTGGTTATTTCTTTATTCAGCTAATCACAGCTTAACAAGTAACCTTTGCTAACAATTTATCACTCCTCCATTTTTCAGAGGCTTGACCTTCAAGCTCATTAACTGTGGATGGGGATCGTTCAATTAGCATAATATTAATATTTAATGAATGTAAAAGAGTAGGTCCTTTTAAAAAAAAAAAAAAAAGGTAGAACTACCACATTAATGAATGTTACAGAGAAATTATTATTTTTTTATCTTTATAACAAGTTATGGGTGACTGAGTGATTTTATATGTCTGTCCTCTTCAGTGTTTCTTTCTTTCTTTCTTTCTTTCTTTCTTTCTTTCTTTCTTTCTTTCTTTCTTTCTTTCTTTCTTTCTTTCTTTCTTTCTTTCTTTCTTTCTTTCTTTC
>QMIH01002360.1:0-27704 GCA_003987875.1 Clarias batrachus | reverse complement strand
CTTTCTTTCTTTCTTTCTTTCTTTCTTTCTTTCTTTCTTTCTTTCTTTCTTTCTTTCTTTCTTTCTTTCTTTCTTTCTTTCTTTCTCAAATTAACGAGTGCTGTGTGTCTGTGGTGTGAGCGTAGACAGTTTTCTACATGCAGTATTTGAAAGCGTCTCAGCCAGACTGTTCCTTGATCTTTTTCCTGACAGCTTCTGGATAGCCATGGACCTTGCGTTTGACATACTCTTATTTCCCACAGATTGCTTTCTCACACAGATCAGTCTTTGTTTATAGGTTCATTTTAGAAATGTTTCAGCATGTTACTGACTTTATTGAATTATAACTGATTGTTCCGATTTTGTGTTTTTCATATCAATTATAGAATAATGTTTCCTGATGAAAGTAGCGAAATGAACACTTTGGTTAAGGGTCATATTCAGAGTCGGTATCTTAATTCTGAAAGCTAAATCGGCTTGTATTTGTGCCCACATTCTTTTCAACATGGTCAATAATGCCATTTACAGTGGTACGTTGGCATACAAATTTTATTTGTTCCTGGGAGACGAGTTCTTAATGCAAAATTTAATGTAAATACAGATAATCCATTCCAGCCACCAAAAAAATATTACCAATATTACGGTACCAATTTCCAACACTATAATCATAATTGTTTATATAAAAATGATCAAAACATTCAGAAAAGACATGTAAATGAAGTAAAATATGACATAAATAAACATCTAACCTCACTTAACCCTAATTTGTGATTGCTCTTGGAACCAACTGCTTTAAAAACCAAACTGAAAGAGGCTCCCTTTTCTTTTCCCTCTCTTTGGTTCTTGCACAAAATACAAAATAAATAAATAAATAATTAAAATCACTTTGCTTTGCTTTCCCCTGATGAAGGGCTCTTATGCACATGCGCAATGTATTTACAAGCTGGTGTTTGCTTGGTGTTTAGCTTGTTTCAGTCATTCATATGCTGAAAATACTTTGCATGCCGAGGCAAATTTCAGGCGTAAATTTGTGAGACGGGGCATTCATAAACCAAGATATCACTATATTATTTTTTTTTCATTTAGTATTTTCTTAAAAAAAAAAAAAAAAAACACGTTCATGGTTTAAGAATAAACCAACCAAGCCCTCATCTACAAGGCATGAAGCTCACTTTATTCATAATTTCATTCCAAATCAATAAAGCAGGCAGCATGGTGGCTTAGTGATTAGTGATTAGTCTCCTTGCACATCCAAGGTCAGGGTTTGATTCCCACCTCATAGAGTTTGCATGTTCTCCCTGTGCTTGGTGGATTTTCTCCCACAGTCCAAAGACATGCAGATTAGGCTTTATATGTATTTGTCCTGCGATGGATTGGCATCCCATCCAGGGTGTACCTCGCCTCGTGTCCTGAGTCTCCTGGAATCGGCTCCAGCCCACTGCGACCTTGTATAAAGGATAAAGCGTTGTGGACGACGATGAAGATGAATGATCAAATGTCTCCGATTATAATACAGCTTCCTCTCATGTCCTCCATGTGAAATTTTCGTGCATTTTAAGGGGACTGAAGTATAATCATGCACACTTTTGGCTTTATACAGTTATCCTCACTTAACCATTGTATGTCAACTCTGAATATGGTCCTTAAGAAATGCAACGGTCCTGACCGTCCTTGCCTTTGTGTCTTCTTCAGTGATTTATTTTAATATGATTATTCTGGCTTAAACAGAAAGCCTGATCAGCCCTTACTGTAATGTCTGCCTGTGGAACTGAACCGTTGCCCGTGTCTCTGTGTAACTTTGATTTGATTATTGCAGGTATATAACAGAGTTTGTAAACCTAGGCAATGTCTCAGCTCTGCGCACGTTCAGAGTTCTGAGGGCATTGAAAACTATTTCTGTAATCCCAGGTAAGCGCGTGTCTGGACGGGAGGGGCCGGGTCGGTGTTAGGTGTGTGTGCGTGTGTGTGTGTGTGCGTGTGCGTGTGTGTGTGTTGTTTCTTTTCCTTTTCTTTTCTTCCCCCTCTGCGTGAACAGGCTCTGTGAGTGGTGTAGTTCCTGGTCCAGTGGCGTGCTGGTGTTCTTGCCGTGTTTGTGGTGGTCATTGGTGTCTGTGTGTGATCCTCCCTTATTTCAGATATATAACAGAGTTTGTGGACCTGGGGAATGTATCTGCGCTGAGAACGTTCAGAGTTCTCCGAGCATTGAAAACTATCTCTGTCATTCCAGGTGAGGCCCAATTTAAACACTGAGGCTGAGTTTTTTTTTTTTTTTTGGCGTTTCTGTTTCCTTTTAAGTTTCATTTCATTGTTATGATTTTAGCAGAGATTACATTAGAAGTGAATATTTGGTTTGCTTAATTTCTTTTATTTTCCTTCTACCTCCAAAATAATCAAAAATGGTACTTATACATTTTTGATAGGCTTTGCAGTCTACTATTGCACCATGGTCAGAGTCTTCTAGCATTTGCTTTCTCATGAGCCCTGGAGGAGACGCACTGACACAGAGAGACTCATGGAGCGGCAGCAAAAATTCACACACCTTTGTATCACTATTTCAATATTATTAATATATTATTTTATTTGTATTAGGTGATGGATTAAAAAATCCTTTGTTAGCAGGCAGTGTGTAAATGGCAGTTGAGTTTAAGACAGCTCGACAGTAAACATGACACTGATTCACTGGGTCAGGGGTAGCTTGGTGTAGCAAGGGTAGTATTGGACTACGGTTCGGAAGGTCTCAGGTTCAAACCCCACCACCACCAAGTTGCCACTGTTGGGCCCTTGAGCAAGGCCCTTAACCCTCAACTGAGTTGATTATTACAGATTTGAATTATTTGAATAGAAATATAGTCGCTCTGGATAAGGGAGTCTATAACAAGGCATTGAGTTCAGTAACGTCTTCAACCTGGGCTTTTTCTTGCACAGAACGATTGTACAACATACATCTCTACTAGTTTAAACCCACTGGAATATGGAGCACGGTGTTTCATTTGTTTTGGGTCAAAATGATACATACAGGGTCAAAAATCTACACACCCTTAGAATATTAATTCAGTGGTGCTGGATGTCTTGAAATCTCTTTTATTTTGCCAAGTCCGAGCTCTCTCAACTTGCTCTTAGTGATCATGATGGACTACAGCTGGTAGCTTTTCTGTGCCACTGGATCCAGTCATTGGATTGACCACAACACAGTACAATAGGGAAGTCCAAGGAGTACAATGCAGACCTGAGAAATACATAGGACGGTAAATTTACACAAGCCAGGAATGTCTCGTCAATAGGTTATTGGGAGATGTAGCCACTTTGCCAAATTCTGGACACTATTACCCTCAGTGGTGAGGAAATTGGTTGGGATGATAAAGAGCAACCCATCAAGCATCAGGCCTGCATTTCCTGCATGGAAGCTCATAAACAGTGTATACAGTCAAGCAAGGTTTACATCATCATGGACTAAAGGACTGTTGTCCATGGAAGCTCTGAAATCGACACAACAAAAATTTGCAACTTAACATTGGCAATACGAAGACCTTTTGGAGGAAGGTTCTGACCAGCAATACATACTGTACAGTATGTTTGGAGGAGTAAACATAAGACATTCAACCCCAACAACACTGTACCAAAAGCATGGTGGTGTTTTGGGACTGTTGAGCTGCAATGACAGTGACACAACACACCCATCACACATGGTTGTGGAACGGATAAAGCATTCTTACTTTAAGCTTTTGGAGGGTTAACTGTATTAAAAATTTGTAGACCTTGCTCAAGAACGAAACAAATTTTGACTCAACACTATCAATTCTGTCAAGAGGTTTGTTTTATGTTCTGTTTTACGCTTTGCTGTTCCTTATTAAAACATCCAGCAGTGCTCTCTGTGCTACAAATGCAGCAGAATACAGCAGATGCACATGAACAAACAATGAACACTAAGCAAACAGAACTACATGAACATTATACTTCAGGATAAACAAGTTGTTCTGCAGGCTTATGATTCATTATGGTGGCATTGTGCCTTAACGTTTATTATTACTGTTAACTTGCACCTCTTGGGTTGGGGGTTTGAATCTCCCCTCTGCTCTCTGTGTTCCCTCTTTTTTACGGTTTCCTCTGGGTACTCCGGTTTCCCCCACAGTCTAAAGCCATGCATTGTAGATTGATTGATGTTTCCTAATTGCCCAGAGTGTGTGATTGAGTGGGTTGGCACCCCATCCAAGGTGTCCTCTGTTGACTACATTAGATGACGAGTTTCATCGTTTTTATTCTGTATGGTGGGTTTTTAAGTAGGCGAGTTGCTAGACCAAGAACCCACCCCCACTCCTTACTTATCCAGGGTTTGTGACCAGCACAGGCAGAGTGATTCTGTTTCGGCTTTAGGATTTTGTATTAGGGTTAAGGGCCTTGCCCAGGGGCCCAACAGTGACGATCCTGAAGTGGCAGGCGCAATATCCGATCACTAGATATTTCACCGAGTAATTTGTTTTGGTTTTGTTCTGTTTTATTTGATACTGTATATACTGTACATTTCAAGACAACTGTCTAGAGAACTCCTAAAAATATACCTCTTACTCATTTATGAAGACTGCCAAGCCTAGATTGGGGATATATTTTATGCTGCATGATGCTTTGAAAGACACTTGCTTTTAGAACATTAGCCCAGAATGAGCTTGGTTGACTTATTTATCTGAACTTTATTTCTTTTAATTTTTTTATCATTCAAATGTATTTTATTTGTGTTGCGGTCTGGGAAAACCATTTACATTTTGTAATTTGAACATTTTCCAATATATGTAGCTCTGAAAATTACTTACCTAAATATATATATATATATTTTTTTTTTACCTAGGAGAAAAAGTACATTTTCAGACAGGATCATACAACACCATTTTTCATAATACTTGATGCTTCTTATCTCTTGATCCATGCTTCGTTTTTTTTGTAAATATGCATACAATTTTATAGATATAGTTACAAATTTACAGATGAAACTTGGCCAATTTAGATTTCACATTAAAAGACATAAACCTAAAAAAGTTTATTATTCTAAAATGCAAAATTGTTAAGATGAATTTAACATGACAGTGACATACAGTATATTTGACATGGTTACAGACACTACAGATTTGTAGACTTTTAAGCTTTGACCAAAAACCAATTTAAGAAACTATTTTTACAGGTCATATGCTTTTAGAAACGTACACCAATTTTAGTACCAATAAAAATGAGAAAATATGAATAATTAGCATTTTAAAGTATTAAAAACGTTGAAAAATTAAAAAATAAAATTTTCTCCAAAACGATTAAAGTTTGCAACTTGAAATTTTTAGGTAAGCGAGATGTTGCATAAACTGCAGAAGTAACTTTTTTGGCACACCCAGTTTTTGTATTATATGGATAACATAAAATTAAAAAAAAAAAAAATCAAATCAGCACCAATACTGTGTCTTGGCCGTAAGTGAGGAAATCCCATTAATGTAGCAAGAATTTAGACATCTTAAGTCAGACTGTTTGCTGTTCCAGCTTTGTTGGCCTTGTTGATCTGACACCTTACACATCAAGATCACCTTGGCAAGACGAAAAATAAAAAACATAATTTTCGTCTAAAGTATCAGAACATGCTAGGGTTTAGTCACAGCAACATCTAATGAGTTTTCCCAGACTGCCACACATTTACAGTACAATGAAGCCAGATGATTTAAAATAATAATAATAATTAAAAAAAATCAGATCACCTAATAATTAAAAAGAACTGGTGTCTTTTATGCTTCATGAGCAAGTCTCAGGAAACAGAAGTATAATATAATGACTTTTGCAAGAAATTATTTCCACAGATCAATCTCTACAGTAGGCTCATTAAGATCACTCTTAATCCTGCTTACAGCAATATTTCCAGTTTGAACAAAATGTATTTATTAAAATTTTAGGTTGAGTATAATGATAATTCATTACTTGTGCTCAGCTCTCCATTATGGGCCAAAGATTTTTAATTCGGTGAAGGAAAGACGTTCAGGGTGTGGGGCTTTGCACTTCTAATGATATTACCAGTCCAATGGAGCTGCATCAGATATCGCTGTTGGACTGTATGCATTCAGCCTTAGGGTTTAAATGCCCTGCATGTGATCTCAGCTTTGATCCCTCTCCCTGCATGCTCGCTCTGCTCTCCCTCTGTCATGGCCCCCTTGCTGTGCTGCAGTATTTAAATATGAATGAATGTCACAGATTTATTAAACTGAGTCATCTCTTTGGGTCCTCACTGATGAACCTTACACAATACTGGCACTGTATTACACATTATATCTATTGTACATAATTATAGATTACAGTATAAGGTTTTGAGAGCAATACATTCAGTCCCACTTACTGTATGCCAAAGCACTCTCGGGGTCGTGATTCTGATTCTGATTGGTCGGAAAGTGTTGATTCTACTTCTATAGTAGTTTTGCTTACTGTAACATATTGTATGTCTAAGTTCATTTAGAGTCACCAGCCTCAGCAATTAACAAACAGCACCTCAGATTAGAGCCGTTAAGAAGCCTTTACTACGGTGGCCGAGAAGTGCAAAACAACGTAACAAAATGAAAACAAAATAATAAATTAAAAACCACAATGACCAAACCCAAAACAAAATAAAACATTCAAAAACAAAATAACAAAACCCAAATCAAAATAACAAATTAAAAAACAAAATAACAAAACCCAAATCAAAATAACAAATTAAAAAACAAAATAACAAAACCCAAAACTAATTTGTTATTTTGTTTGGCGTTTTGTTAATTTGTTTTCGGTTTTGCTATTTTGGATTTTCAATTTGTCATTTAGTTTTGGGTTTTGTTCATTTGGTTTGCACCTCTCGGCCGTTCAGAAACGAACCGGAAAAGGTAGGTATAGTTTGCGAATGAAATTCTTACCGCTGATTGGACGAGACATCTGTCACTCAAGATATACAGGAAGTACTGTAGCGGCGGTAGATTCGTGTGTGTATGAATGTGCAAACATGTACTGTCCTTATTGTGGTTTCAAATATGGCGTTCTGCCAAATTTTTGCAGTTTTTGTGGATTTTTTTTCTTTTAAAAGAGACACAGCAGTTCGCAAACTAATCTTTATACCRTGATADGTCAWCAGCATGTCCAAAATCACGGCATACGAATGTCCGTCCTCAAAGTAACGTTGGATAAATTCCATTTCCTTACTTTCTAATGAAAAAATTAATTATGTTCTTAGTTTTGCACACCGAATTTTTTTATTTAATGAAGCAGAACACACAAGAAACAAAGTTAAAGACACAATTTCCTACTTCCTGTTTATCTTGAGTGACAGATGTCTCGTCCAATCAGCGGTAAGAATTTAACTCGCAAACTATACCTACCTTTTCCGGTTCGTTTCTGAACGGCCGAGAAGTGCAATACAAATTGCAAATCAACAAAACCCAAAACAAAATAACAAATCCGAAAACAAAATAACAAATTCAAAACCAAATTAACAATTAGTTTCGGGTTTTGTTATTTTGTTTTCGGATTTGTTAATTTGGTTTTGAATTTGTTATTTTGTCTTTGAATGTTATTTTGTTTTCAGTTTTATTAAGTTGTTTTGCACTTCACGGCCACCGTACTTTACAGAGCAGAAGTAGCAGACACATCTCCATATCAACTGTTCAAAGGAGATTATTGCATACTGTATTTTGGATGCTTTTAGAATAGTTTTATAATGTCGAAATAAAAAAATTAATCAGAATGGCCATGAACTAAGGTGTGTCCAAGCTTTTGACTGGTAGTGTAAAAAATAAATAAATTGAAACACAGATCAATTTGGAACGTACAGTAGGTATCATGATAATATTGGGTGGACCCTGGTGATTCCCATACACATACATATAATTTCATATAATATAATTATAGATATAATATGTTTAGCAGTTTTGGACACTGTCAGTACTTTACACACATTATTTCAAGTTCTCCTCCTGGGAAGTTTTAAAAATAGTTGCTGGAAGTGACAAGAACCATATTGTACAACATCAAATATCACTAAAAACTATTATAATTTCTATCAGCTATATTTAGCAAAATAGTAATTGTTGGCAAATTGCTGTGGTATAGGAGGACTGGAACATATTCAGATGTAATGTAACTGGACACTGATCAATTTCAGTCTGTCTCTCAATCAACTTCCCATTGATTTGTTCCTTACATCATACTGTATCTTTGCCAGATGCCAAGTTTATGTAGTGAGTGAGGATGAAAAGCGATGGCTCAAACAGTCACTGTGTAGTCTTCTGGTTAATATATATTCTTTTTTTTTTTAACATTAATGTTGTGTGCATCTGGTCTATTTCTCAACTTATAAAGGAGGTCAAGGCATGATTAAAAAAAATTGGTTTTTACTTTTTAAAAGTCAGTGGGGATGAAAAACTTGTACCTAGAAAATCATAACAGGGTATGTATGTGTGTATGCGTGCGTGTGTGTGTGTGTGTGTGTGTGTGTGTGAGAGAGAGAAAGAGAAAGTTTATGAAATTGGCTGCACTACATACAGTACGGCTCTTTTATTACCTCCTGTCTCCCATTCATGCCTTGGGACCCCTTTCGTCCACAATTACCAGTTGAACACATACACAACTTCTCTGTGCTCCTCTCTTTGCTTGTGTGTGTGTGTGTGTGTGTGTGTGTGTGTGTGGGTGGGTGCCTTTTCTCCACCACCCAGGTCTAAAAACCATTGTTGGCGCCTTGATCCAGTCCGTGAAGAAGCTGTCAGACGTGATGATCCTCACCGTGTTCTGCCTCAGTGTGTTTGCCCTCATTGGCCTGCAGCTCTTCATGGGGAACCTGCGGCACAAGTGTGTCATCTGGCCCATCAACATCACCGATCTGTACCAGGCCAACGGCAGCCACGTTTTCAACTGGGACGAGTACATCATGAATGAGAGTGAGAGAACCTTCCTGAACTAGACGCTCTAAGAGTGCCCAATCACTCAGATTTGACCTTTATGGGTTTTGGCAAAAAGTCTGAGTAATTGATGAGATTGATTTTATGCCTGGAAGGGATTCAAGTGACTCAGAACAAACTGCAGTCGAAAACAAGACGATTTAGGAGATTAAATGTTGTTGACCTTCAGAGATGGAAAGCGTTTAAGAAACTGTATTTCGTTACTATAGCTAAGTGTCATTTAAGAGTATTTGCACTTTACCTGAATATAATTGAAAATGGATTTTGTAGTTTTACGTAAAATGTCTTTATATTATCATGTTTAAACATCTGGTCACATCTACACAAGCACACCCAACCATCTTTGTACATCTTTTGTGTGTTCTAAATTGGAATTTTGCAAGAAATTTGCCTCGACCCGAGCCGAACTGAACGCCGGCTAAGTTAGGCATATGACCGGAAGCCAAGCAAAACACGTTTTCGTGATTTTTTTGCCAGTGGAAAGTGAGTTTACATAGTATTTGTGTTTTTTTTGTGTGCATTTTTTTGCATTTTAGTAAAGACATAGAACCATAGGTCCCAAGAAGTTTAGCAAGGACAGTAGCAAGAAGCAAAGGGAGCCACTTTCAGTTTGGTTTTTAAGGCAGTCGGTGACCAGACGAATCATAAATTAAGGTTAAGTGAGGTTTAATGTTTATTTATTTCATATTTTACATGCCTTTTGTTTTAATTGTTTTTATATTCACAAGTATGGTTATTGTAGGAAATTGGTAATATTGGTAATATTTCTGGGTGACCTTAAGAACTCGAGACTGGAAGGGATTAAATTTGTACAGTATGCTGATATACTATGGTATTATATTTATTCATCATTATTGCCATAAGCCTATCTATGAAACAACTCATAGAAATGAAGTACTGGCCGACAGTGTTTGTAGTAACTATAAAATATAGCTATAGACTGATGCTGTAGTGCGGGGGCAGCTCTGGCCCATCAGGGCATGGATCCACAAGATTTCTGGGGGTATGCTGTGGTGTCTGGCACTGGGATGTTAGTGGCCTTTGGGTGCTGCAGTCCTTTGGATGCTGTGGATTGCCGGGTGGAATCTCAGTGCATTGGACTTGTTTGTCCGGGCATCCCGCAGGTGCTCCGAAATGGGAGCACATAGCATAGCTTCATAGCCTCCTGAGCCACAAACAGAAAGCCGCACTTGGTGTTCTGATATCTTTCTGTCATAGGCTTTTTATCAGCAGTTTTGGCTACATTCGCTTTTCTGTGGGATTGGACCAGATAGGCTAGACTTTGGTCCCTAATAGCATAGATGAGTCTTGGGTGGCCATGATGTGATTACTGGTGTCTAAGTAATAATGAGTGCTATTCACTTTCACTTTCACCTGTCACTCATCACAATTGGTATTTGGTGTACCTACAGTGGCTAAATAAAGAGATAAAATTCTACCGCTTTCTGATTAGATTAGATTTGCCATTGTTTCAATAAAATAAAGTAATTTCTAAACTCACTAAGCATTTAATACTATACCTTCACTTTGGCATATTCCTTAGTAATAAGGAATATAATAATAATTATATTGAATTTTTTACTTATAATAACAAGTCAAAAGCTTTTTATTTAAAAATAAAATATATTTACATGGAACGAGTAAAAGTAAAAATATATTTGTCGAGTAAAAGTAAAACTTCATACTTTTGGTTCATCTGCTATTTGATTCGTTTAGTTTTCTCGCTACATATAATTAAGTGTACCAAAAAGGCTGACTCACAGAAACACATTCATTCAGTGGTTAGAAACACAAGGACAGACACAAGGTTTGCCAACCAAAAGTCTACGGTAATAAAACTGTCTAAAGTCTACAGTAATAAAAAGCATAGAGCATTAAAATAACAACAGTCATAAAAATCACTTTTCAGTTTGTTTGATTGATTGATTCAGGATCTAATCCTTTTCATGTTGCAGTTGAACTCTGGACGCTCAAATAGTCTCCACTGGTTGTTTTGGTCTGCACCAAATTGCTGTTTTTTCAAGCGTTTCAAAACCAAATTGTTTTCAAGTGCCTAAACGAGCTGCACTGGAGATAACAACACACCAGTGTTCGATTCAGACTAAACCTTGCATAGGAGAATCCAAAACTTTTGGCGGACACTCTGAGAAATCATATAGAGCTTTATTGCCAAATGCTTACAGAGATGACACACAAAGATGGAATACAATAAACAAAATATGGAACGAGATGTTGGGTATTATAATGTAGGAAATAATATATAAAAATGAGTTTCCTTTGAAAATTAAAAAAGGATGATGTCGACAAAATGTCATTCAATTTCTTCCAAAAGTACATTTTGTCATGACTTTTATTTGACGACTTAATTTATAATTTCATTCATAATTTACTTTTAATAACTTTAGCACATTTAGGAATATGAACAGTTCGTTTTAATGAAGTAAACTTTAACAAAATATCAATACCAGTAATTAAACATTTGAATTATACCATGAATTGAAATTCATCTGATCATGATCTTTTCCAACAGTCAGGCAAACTTGGAATTAACTGGAGCTGTTTCTCTGTTTGTCACCAGCCAATTTCTACAAGCTCCCTGGCAGCCTGGATGCTCTGTTATGTGGAAACGGCTCTGATGCTGGGTGAGTTTACCTGTAGTTGCTTTCCCTCAACCCAGTAAACAATTCAGCTTAAATGCTATTAAACCTGGTTCAGTAAAGGTGCTTCATTCATTGAGATTCCCAGTCTATCCTTGAATTGCTGTTTCTTATCTACTACATATATGTCTGTGTGCTCAAAGGAACATTGCATTTTCACTTATTGCGTGTTATATGTGTTTCTGGATAGTCGGTGTCCTGAAGGCTACACATGTATGAAGGCTGGACGCAATCCGAACTACGGCTACACCAGCTTCGACAGCTTTGGCTGGGCATTTCTTGCTCTTTTCCGCCTCATGACGCAAGACTTCTGGGAGAACTTGTACATGCTGGTGAGTGTGGATCATATTTTAACCCGAATTAAGATTGCACACTATATTATTTGTTTATTGATATGGCATTAGGCGGCACGGTGGTGTAGTGGTTAGCACTGTHGYCTTGCACCBCCAGGGTVCRRGTTYGATCCCTGGCCAGGCTCGATTCCCGTCTCTGTGTGCATGGAGTTTGCATGTTCTCCCCGTGCTTGGTGGGTTTCCTCCGGGTACTCCGGTTTCCTCCCACAGTCCAAAGACATGTAGGTTAGGCTAATTGCTGTTCCCAAATTGCCCGTGTAAATGTATGTGTGTGTGTGTCTGTGCCCTGCGATGGATTGGCACCCTGTCCAGGGTGTACCCTGCCATGTGCCCTAAGTTTCCTGGGATAGACTCCAGGCCCCCGTGACCCTGAATACAGGATTAAGCGGTATAGATGATGAGTGAGTGATATGGCATTTTTTGCCTTGGCAATATTGACTTCTCATTGCAACATGCAAAAAGATTTTTGAAAACCACACCATGTTTTATGAGCATTCTATGAGATTTTGGTTTTCAGTGTGTGGGTAGGACAGAAGGTGTTCCTCTATAAGCTTAGAGAGTTATATGTTAACACACCCAATTTTACTGTATTGTAATGATGTGATTTTCCAACATTTAAGCATCTATTTCTCACAGCCTGGTAATTCAAAAATCAAATAGAAATGTTTGGTAAATCTTCCTGCTAGAAAGAGATGTTTAGTTATGGAAGGAATCTCTAGCGTCAGAACATTATTCCATTATTCCACAACAGTATTAAATATAGATTAATGACACATCATTCTTTAAATGTCCCATATTTTACTGTTTCTTTGAAGTTTATTTATTAATGCTCTGGTTGAAATACCCCTAAGATAATGCATTTTTCATATCACGTAGTCCCCCTGTTCCTCTGCTCTTACAAATAAGCTGTTTCGGTTTATGTAAATGAGCAGCTTCTGAGCCACATCCCACCAAAGAACAGCAGAGCTGAGCAACAAGCCAGGGGGCGGGTACATTTCTTATATGATGTCATTTCAAGGGCAAATCTAATTGGTTTGCTTCTTGCTGAGGGGAAAACATTATTTTTGCTTGTTTTCCCCCCGCATTTTTGTGCATACAGATGCAAAAACGATTTTTGCATAAGATCACCCCTTTAATACATAATGATAATCATTTTTGTGGTCTGAACAATTAAATCCTTGCGTAGCAACAGTACCAGCAACATTTCTTCATCTAACTCCATCACTGATTATTCTGAATATTTGAAATCATATTTGATTCTTTTGCACTCTCTTTACAGTACATGTTTTTTTTTTTTAATCTTTCTACATAAAATGAAAAATCTGCAAGTCAAGACTGCATGAAAAATGACATTTTATTTTATTTTATGCATACAGCATTTCTGTGTGGCTCAAACCACCCATGCCATCAGCTTCCTTTCTCCACCCAGAGAGTGAATGTAATGCTCCTTAAATAGTTCTGTGAAATGTTCCAAATTTGATTATATGTAGCAGTGAGTCTGAGCTGCTGTAGCTCTGTGTGTTCAGACGTGGTGCTGAGTGGAAGGTTGTAGGCTGCTCTGTAATGGCTGAAACACTTTAGAATACTGGAGCGACCGGGAAGAGGCATGAAATATTAACCTGCGGATTACAGTGCAGGCAGGCTGATGAGAAATGACTCCCAGATGGGAATGCATAGCCTACCCTATTTTTGGTCTGAGCTTTGAATCCATGTTTTTAACATTTGCTGACTTTCATGTCATGCTCATCACCAGCCCCCTGCTTCTCTGTATGGCACGGGGCTATATTTACACCCACTCACCTCCTAATGATGTGGCTGTTGTCCAGTCTTATGCTTTGCAGTATGTCAGTGTTTGGTATTTCATTTTTTTTAAAGCTTGATTTCTTTCTCCTAAAGAGCCTTGATGAACATAAAACCACTGCAACATAATTTTTTTCTACAGTAGCTGCAGAGTCTCACTGATCTTATTGTATACATATGTGTATTATTGTAAACTCACTAGACATGAAAAGGATCTATTATACTGTTATGTGACCATACAAAAAGCCTTTTATAATGCTGAGCTTTATGTTCATAGAGCATTGATGTTATCATTCTGCACTGATGCTGAATGAGGAAATTCATATCCAAGATATTAGAGATCCTTAACCTATAATGTTCCATTATAACATTAACATTCCTTGGTGACGTTTCCACATTATGAAAACCAGACCATTTTAACCTTCCACATTCATATCTCTAGCTATTGACTGGCTGTGTTGCATAACTGGAAACAGAAAACCAAAATATCCATAAAACCGTGGCCACTTAACAGACCAGGAAACCACAGTAACAATATTAAGCCAATTAAAGAATCGTGTAGCTTGGTGGCTTAGTGGTTAGTACTGTCTCCTCGCACCTCCGGGGCTGGGGTTTGAATCTCCCCTTTGGTCTGTGTGTGTGGAGTTTGCCTGTTTTCCACCATGCTTGCTTGGTGGGTTTTTTTCAGGTACTCCAGTTTCCTCCTACAGTCCAAAGACCTGTGGTCTATGTTGTTTGGCATTTCCAAATTGGCAATAGTATGTGAGTGTGTGTGCTTGTGCCCTGCGATGGTTTGGCACTTTGTCCTGGGTTTATTCTGCCATGCGCTCTGAGGCTCCGATTACAGTATTACAGTTTAATTTTCGTAAAAGCATGTTTGCTATTGCTTCTTTTTTCAGACTTTGTTCCCCTTTGCTGTTATTATAACCTCCACCCTCCTGGGAAGGTTTTCCGCTAGATCTTGGAGCATGGCTGTAGGGATTTGCCCTGGCTCGTTATTATTTGTAAATTTCGCGGCAAACATTGGAACTGGACAGGAACTGGGACAAATTGAAGTAGGAACTGAATTTAGGTGCAGTTGGAGTTCCAGTCCTTTCCAAGGTGCTCAGTGAGGTTAATGTTACGGCTCTGTGCTGGCTCTGTGTTGAGTTAGTCCACTCCAGCAATCCAAGGGAAAGTTTATGGCAACAGTTTTGGAAACAAATACATATGGGGTACATGATGGTTAGGTGTCCACAAACTTTTGGTCATATAGTGGATTTAAAAGGGAGGGACGTAAACATAAGCAAGCAGGTAAACAAAACAATTTATTTATTTACTGGTTAAACAAAAGGCCAGTCACAATACTATATACTATATGCTGCATGCTGAAGTTTCTTTACCACCCTCACCAATAGGTTTAGAGCTGGATTAAATTCTTTGCACTTCCTTTTGCATTACACAGACTCTGAGAGCAGCGGGGAAAACCTACATGATCTTTTTCGTGTTGGTGATCTTCGTGGGCTCGTTCTACCTGGTCAATCTGATCCTGGCTGTGGTAGCCATGGCCTATGAGGAGCAGAACCAGGCCACCATGGAGGAAGCCGCACGGAAAGAGGAGGAATTCAAAGCCATGCTGGAACAGCTTAGGAAACAGCAAGAGGAAGCCCAGGTTAATAATCTTACTGTATTGTGTTTATAACTATAGGACTGTCTTATCAATACTACTAGTAGTAATTTTTCATGGTTTGTCACTGTGATTTAACACGTTGACATTTGGGTACATTGACTAATCTCTTGGTTGGTGACTGCTGCAGGCGAATGCCATGGCCACGTCAGCAGGTACGGTGTCGGAGGATGCTGCTGAGGATGATGGAGTGGAGAACTTGTCGTGTAGCTCCTCTGAGATGTCTAAACTCAGTTCCAAGAGCGCCAAGGAGCGCAGGAACCGCAAGAAGAAGTGGAAGCAGAAAGAGCAGGACAGGGAAAAAGGGGACAGTGAGAAGTTTGTTAAATCTGAATCAGATGATGGGAGCAAGAAGAGGTTCCGGTTCCCTGACAACCGCTTAGGTCGGAGGTCCTCCATCATGAACCAGGTGAAACAGTGAACACAAGCGGGTGTGTGTGTGTGGGCAAAGAAAGGAAATTTTTATGTATTGGGACTATTATTTCATTATACTGGTCATAAGTTTTTATTATTTTATTTGTTTGGTGCAAGGCTTCTCATCTATTGCAATTACAATGCCTTAGTGCTGTAATGATATGAACACTAATGTCCAGTCCAATATCACATTTATTTTGCAACACTGACATATTTGCTTAAATTATACAGAATCAATTCAAGTGTTGGGACACTGCAGTGGCAGTGCAAGCTTTGCATGAATAATTTTATATTTATTTATTTGATAGATGCTTTGATCGAAACTGTATTGAGCCGAGCAGATGATGGTTCAGGGAAACTTCTCAAGCACCTTAGCAGTCCTGGGATTCAAACTCACAATTTTCTGATCAGTTATCCAGAGCTCTAATCAATGTCCCATCACCATCCATCCTCCCTAATAAAGCTGTGCCTTTTTTCCACTTCACTTTAGTCTCTCCTCAGCATCCCTGGCTCGCCCTTCTTATCGCGACACAACAGCAAGAGCAGCATCTTCAGCTTCAAAGGTCGCTGCCGGGACGCTGGCTCTGAGAATGAGTTTGCGGACGATGAGCACAGCACCGTGGAGGAGTGCGATCAGAGACGCAGCTCGCTATTTAGCCCATACCGCCGAAGCAGCTACACCGGCTACCATGGCAAACACAACAGCACGGTGGATTGCAACGGGGTCGTGTCTTTAATCGGGCCTGGTCCGGGAGGACGCCTACTGCCTGAGGTGATAATAGATAAGGCAGCTTCTGACGACAGTGTAAGGACAGCTAAGTGTAGATCAGTTTAGGCACGGACAGCTTTCCTCTCCGAGCCTTGGCTTTCTTTTTCTTTTCTCTCTTTTTAATTCTTCTCCTTTTACTGCATTTGAGACTTTCTGTTTTTCTTTTCTTTTCTTTTTTTTTTAGGCTTTTGCCCTTTTTGTTTTTTGTTGAAGCTCTTTTACCTAGCTGCCTGTGGCTGCTGCCCTTGCCAGAATGAAATTGAGAATTATCACATATAAAAAAAAAATGCTATTTGCACTCAGGTGAAAACACAAATGCTGTCTTTTGTATACACAGTTATGTTAGCTGCTAATTCCCAACAATTAGCTTGGTCTTCCTTCACCACATGAGAATCTGACTGGGAGCCTCATGGCTAACATTACCTACAAACATGACCTTTGTTTGTTTTAATACATAAAAGTTAGCCTAAAGTTTGCTGTATACACAATATAACAGTTAATAGTCTTAGCTAGCACACTTAACTATTTCTCTACACTATATAAAAATTAGCCAAATATTGACAATGGTTTTACAGTCTAATATTAGTTGTCCTAATAGGCAACTTTGCTGCTAGATTACACTAACAATTTAACAGATAGCTTTATGAATGCTACGTAGGTAGCTTTCTAATAAAACTGTCTAAAGTTAGTAGTTAGCCTAGCATTCCTTAGCTTGCTCCCTTATTTCTTTCTTTTTCTTATAGTTATTCTGATATTTACTAGCTTGCTGGTGAACCTAGCTAATAGTTTCAATGACATCATCATTCTCCAGCTGTTAACTAGCTTGCTAGCAAACCTAGCTAATACTCTTAATATTATGTAATAGTTCTCTTATTGCTATCTCGATTGCTAGTGAGCCTATATAATGGTTTCAACTTTGTTGCAGTTGTATTAGTATAACTAATATTAGTATGTTAGCTTGTTAGCTTCACTGGTTGCTGGTTGACACATTGTATTATTTTAATTCATATTAGACACACTGCCTGGCCAACAAAACAAACAAAACACTTTTCATTTCAGAATGGTTGATTTATTAGGTTGCACCAAGCAAAGAATTAGAACTGGATTAGAGTAAGAATCTTTCAACCCCGAAAGTTGCTGAAGAGTCAATTTTGTTTAAGAATTGCGGTTAGAAAAAGCATCATGAATGGAGATCACTTGGTGAAGCTGCATGTTCAAAAATAAGCAGTAAAAGAACAGTTATGTTTAATAATTAAAGAAAGAGCACATGAATTTCCGCACACACACACGCACACACACACACACACACACTGTGTGCCAAGAACTCACAGGATAGGGACTAAACAGCTGTGTGGCCATAAGAAAACCACTAATCAGAAAAAAGGCTTCAATTTGTTGGGAAGCATAAAGATCGGACTTGGAGCGATGGAAAAGGGTCATGTGTTCTGATGAGTTCAGATTATATTCCAGAGCGATGGGCATGCCAGGAAAGCACAAGCATAATGTCCAGTGTACAGTAAAAGCTTCTGGAGGTAGTGTTTTGATCTGGGGTTGTTTCACTTGGTCAAGTCTAGGCTCAGAAATGTTGTGTGGCAATAAAATTAAGTCAGCTGATGACTTGAATGTACTGAATAACCAGGTATATGCCTCATGGTGCAGGCATTTTCCAAGACCTTAATTTTGAAAGAGTGATTCTGGAAGGATAAAGAATAATAAACTGGCCACCACATCTAAAAAATTGGACTGTTAGCCTTTTTTGTTTTTGGCCAGGCAGTATAGTTGTCTGGAGGCATTGTTATTTTACTGCACAATGTTATCACAATTGACTAGCTACTCAAATCTATAGTCTATGCTGAGGTAATCAATATTTCTAAAATAGAAAGTGTCCGTTTAATTCCATAGGCCTTTTTTAAAGGTACTTAAGGGACTTAAATAGCTGTTTTGGGTGCAAATAGAAAATCAGGAAAGGGAATCTTGCTTTTGAAAGAGTTGAGAATAAGATATAAAACTATCTTTGCATTTCCAGCAGCATAAAAAAAACCTAACAAAATAAAACTGAATTGCCATATTATTAGTTAGTCATTTAGTCCACCTAATAAACTGGCAACCTAGTTTAAATAAATAAATACTGTATAAAATTGCACTAAGATACACAATATATCTTTATCATTCAATAGGAATGAAGGATGTGCATTGTCTGAACATGCATGTTTCTTTACCAATAGATAATCATTATTGTCTTCAAATTTGGGCATGTTTATTTGTTCCATGTCTGCATTTTCCTCATTCATCTCGTTTGTTGTGTCTGTTTATGCATCGTGTGATGTGTATTTACTGTAAATATGTTTCACTGTCCTTTCGTACATCTTCAAATGATTTCCTGCTTATTGCTTCCAAGATGTGAAACTGAAATGCATTTTCAGATGCATTAATGGAAGATTAAGATCTCACTTCTTCATATGTCTGAGCACTTAGGCTGTTTTAACCATCGCTATGGTGTTTTTAGGAGATTCCCACTGTGTGTCCGAGATGAACAGTAATGCACATCCTCCCTGCTTCAATGCTTCAACAGGCTTTAAAATGGTCTGTTATTGTGTGTGTATGTGTGTATGTGTGTGTGTGTGTGTGTGTGTGTGTGTGTGTGTGTCCAGAAGCAAAGGGGCAGCATATATAAATCAGACAACTTCGATATCTAATCATTCTGTATCACTTGCATCTCGTTTGGGGAGAAAAAAACAAGAGCTTCTTTCTTTTCCCATAATTTTAGTTTCTCTTTTTATTTTTCCTTTTCTTTAATTTTTTTACATACATGTATATATCGTTGATTTTGAAACCAACTTCAAATGGACAGTTATCTTCTAGCTCTGGACTGTAGCTAGCATGGTAGTTTTCTGTTCTTACAAATCGGAGAGCCCTTGCGTATCTAAACGCAGCATGAAAGCAGACTGATGGATTATGGTGTCTATAATTTTTTTTCCCTCTCTGACTCTTATGACTCTGAGTGCATGCTGATGCACGCTAACTGCCCCTCCGGCATCTTGGATGGTGCAATAACACGCAGGCTTCAGAGATGGGGAGAGAGTAAAGCCAAATAGTGCTTTAGTGGACTGATTTAATTAACTGGTGATTTACCAGGCTTCTAGCACAGCTTCCAGACAAGGCTGTGCGTCATTGTGCAGAGTCTCAGTAAAAGAAAAAAAACCCAAATATCTTTAACTCTCCTTTTCTTCCCTGTTGAAGCCTGCATGTTTTTGCGCTTAAGTGTATTTTTTGACTGACTTTTCCGATGATGACAACCTCCTTCCTCTGCTCCTGTGATGCACTTCAAACTGTGGTTTCTGAATGCCTTCAATTTAACCTCAATGCTTTTTTTCCTCTTGACAGCCAACCACTGACATTGAGATTAAGAAGAAACTCTCAGGCTCTTTAATGGTTTCTATGGACCAACTCAATGCTTCGTTTGGGCACAAAGAGCGAGCGAACAGCGTCATGAGTGTCACCAATACATTAGTAGAGGGTAGCCTTTCTTTCACTTTCTTACACTACTCAGTCACATTCATCTGCAATTACAATGCAAGTGACAAGTCACTCATACCATTTGTAGTTTGTCTCTGGGGGACCAGAAATGGACAGTGTTTTGTGCTGTTGTTTTTTCTTATTTTTGTCCTTGTTTTGTTGTCTTTTTTGCTCATTGATAGATAAGTACAAAAAAAAACACATACTGTAAAAAAAAAGAAACCACAGGTCATTATGATCATAATTCTGATTTTGCATCTCATTTGTTTGGTTTAAAGAACTGGAGGAATCACAGAGAAAGTGTCCACCATGCTGGTACAAGTTTGCCAACACCTTCCTTATCTGGGAATGCTGCCCCATATGGCTGAAGATCAAGGAGATTGTTAACCTCATTGTGATGGACCCCTTTGTAGACTTGGCTATCACTATATGTATCGTCCTCAACACTCTCTTCATGGCCATGGAGCACTACCCGATGACGCCACAATTTGAGCACGTGTTGAGTGTGGGCAATCTGGTGAGGATCTCAAATCTCACTTCATTATGAAGTACATTATTTAGTAACTATAGATAAAATAATATAAAAGGGCACATACAGTATTTTGCATCCCATGGTTTCTGAGCATAAAAATGGAAAACAGACTATAAACAAGTATCAAAAAAAGAAAAGAAATGGCAAAATATGCTTTTAGGCAACAGAAAATAGAAGCATTGTCATTGTACCCAGACCTGGTCTGTAGAAGGCACTATGTGACATTTGGCAATACAAATGTGTAAAGAAGAATGGGCAATGACTTGGCCAAACAGTCTGACAGGAAAGAAGGCCTTAAGAAGCTGAACACTAAATTTGAAAAAAAAGATTACAAAAGAAAGGAAAATGGTTACGCCTTCCTGGACAAAACAAAAGATCAAATTATTGTCCTACATCAAGCAAAGAAAACAACTAAGGAGATTTAAAATAACAGGAACTGGTTTAAGAACCAATGCATTATTAAAACCTGAAAATATAGTGCTGAACCAGTGCTGATGGAAATGACTGAACAACTAAACAGTTGGTAAAGTTATCGCATATAGTTATTCACAGTAGAAATTATAGCTAAGGGTTAGGAGTGAAAATACCACACATACTATGATGAAAACTCACAGGACCACAGGGCCTAAACACCATTGTGACCAGGCAAAAGAAAACCACTTATTAGTGGGATGAAGGAACAAAAGCCTTAAATTTGGAGGCTATTAAGCAGAGAGATAAAACTTTGGCGCAATGGGAAAAGGTCAGATTGCCCCTATTCCAGAGTGATCGGTGTGCCAGGGTACAAAATGAAGTGCATGAACCATCTGGCACAAGTGGCCACTGTACAAGCCTCTGGAGGCACGTGCTATGATCTGGGGTTGCCTCAGTTTTCAGCTCTAGGCTCAGCAATGTCACGTGGCAATAAAATGAAGTCACAGTTGACGACCTGAATGCATTAATGACCAGGTTATCACATCCATAGAGTCTTTCTTCTGTCATGGCTTGGGCATATTCCAGCACTCATATTATGAAAGAGTGGTGCCACAGTGCAAAAATCAATTTCAGTGTGGTAACAGTAGCTCTCTGCTTAGTGTCTGGATGCATCACACCACTACAGTATACAGTATCTCTCTCTCTCTGCATATCTCTACTCCTCCCTGTCTGTAGTCTGATTCAGAGACATTGCTATAGGCTGAGGCAGTGGGAGGCCTGCATTAATATTTCATGCTGCCTGA
The DNA here is from genome assembly GCA_003987875.1 of Clarias batrachus. Lineage (NCBI taxonomy): Eukaryota > Metazoa > Chordata > Actinopteri > Siluriformes > Clariidae > Clarias > Clarias batrachus. The sequence goes on along the minus strand of QMIH01002360.1, from coordinate 5,865 downwards.
TCGATGATTAGCTCTAAAATGGTACCTAGTATTAAAACCAGTGCAGTCTCCTGCTTCCCCCTTATTAAATACAATGACTTATACCTGATTATTATTTCACTACAGTATGTGGATTTGTAACACGCCTCTCTTAATCTTTGGCTTTCCTTTTTCATCTTCCTCTATCTTCTTTGCTCTCTGCCACTGTCTCTGTGTGTCTCTGACAATTTAAGGCTCGAACACGTATTGATCACTCTTTGTCACTTAAGGACATATGTGTGCGTGCGATTCGAAGAGCATTAGCGGGATTGATATGCTGTAGGTAATGGATCCATGCTGTCGTGGCCTGGATAGGCTATAGGTGATGAATATTAACAGGATAAATGACTGCACAATTTTTTTTTTTTTATAATTATAGTATATGTATTTATATATCACAACTGAGACAGGATATAGACAAGTAGTTGTGGGTTAGGAATCTTACTTTAAGAAGAATCTTGCTTTAACTCCTAATTAACTGATCAGTATTCCAGAGACTTATCTACTGATAGTACTTGTGCATAATCATAATGGACGATATATAATATACTGTATGTGTTTTCATCACAGCATCAGTTTGCCAAATATCCCAGTTGAGTAACCACCAGGCTTAATCAGCATTTTTGCATCATCTGACACAGACAAGGGTAGTTTATCTGATGTCTAATTATCCTTATAGCATATACATTGATACTGTACTGATGTTTATTAATATGCTACAGTATGATAGCTTCTCTCAGGTTAGCATTCTACTGTTTTTAGTTCACTGCTGCACAGCTGTTTCGAGATTAGTGATAACTGGGATCATGGTGTTCCAGGCTGGAGCAAGTGTGACTCATGCACCCTGGCCCATCTCAAGCCTCCTGCAGTCTGCAAGGACAGGAAGATTTATTATTGATGTCACAGCGTCCTCTGATTACTTCACTGCACCCTCTTTGTTAATATGTGCTAAGTAAAATGCCTCGGATATATCGGACTTAAGGGCTTGTTATACTTCATTAGGACTGCTCCTGAGAGCTGAGTGAAAGCCCAGGCTTACACAGCCTTTCAGAATAGTAGGTCCGTCAAACATAAGCTGTCCATCAAGCAAGGTGATAATAGAAGAGCATGATTTATTGTCCATTCAGATCAAATGACAGCATGCTTTGACTAGGACGAGGATGCCGTGGATTAGACAGAACCACATTGTCTAATAGCAAATGTACATTCGAAAGCAGCATTCAAAGGCTTTTGAGGAGCTGTTCTCTGTTTAAACAAGATGATTATTTGGCACAAATTTGTTATAATATGAATGGAAATGCTGATGTCATATAAACAGCTAAACTGCTAAACTCACCAAATTGTTATGTATGGACAGCATATACAGTTTTAAATACTAATAGTAATAATAATAATGGGAGATTATGATACCACTTCAAAGCCATAACTTTATCGCCTCCACCAAATGACTTGAAGAACAATGATTATCACTTATAATACAAGGAAACTGGTGACAGGATCATGGGGATCCAAGGCTCATTTATGATCGCAGGAACCAAAGGCCACCGTGTTTGGTCCAGTCCCACAGTAAAGCCAATTCCGCACAAGTTGGCAAAATAAAATACTGGCAATGATAGGAAAGCACCAGAACACCCAGTCCACCACAACCCATGGAACACTGGGCCCATCAAGCAAAGTGCCCAAGGTCTGTCCTGACGGCCTAGAGCACAACTGGGACATAGTGACACAGGGGGAACCCAAACGCCAGTTGGAATTCATTTCTACATAACTACAAATGCTGCAAAACAAGTCACTTACTGTATGCTCTAACAGTCACTTCCTCAAAAAGCCTCTCAATTTCCTCTCCATAATCTTATTGAGAAACCTGAAATCCCTCAACCCCGATGACTTTCTGAAAATGTACAAATACAGATTTACTTCTCAGATTGTTACAAAGCACTAACATTGGAGACTCCTTCCATAAATTCCAAAAAAATACAATCAACAGCTTCTGGTAATAACATTCAGGAATGCAACATTTTACCTTTTTAACACTCCAGATGTTGTGAAGGACCATTCAGACAAAAAAGTAATCCAAAATATAATGTACATGTAATGTGTAGATTTATTTTATTGGCAACAGTGATAATAAGCTTTTAAATTCATCTCTTTTTTTCAAACTCTCAGGTTTAATGCTGAGTTGGAGCTATGCCTGATTTCTGCGAATTTTTAATTTTTTTTAAACTGCGATGTCTTTTCCAGGTTTTCACTGGAATCTTCACTGCCGAAATGGTGGCCAAGCTGGTTGCAATGGACCCATACTACTATTTCCAGGAGGGCTGGAATATCTTTGATGGTTTTATCGTGAGCCTGAGCTTGATGGAGCTTGGACTGGCTAATGTGGAGGGCCTGTCAGTGCTCAGATCATTCCGATTGGTAAACATCCATATAACAAATTACTCTATCCTCATTGGCTTTTAGCCTCATCTGAAAACAAAACATTTTGCCTTAAAACTTTTACTCTTGTCTGCTCTTTCATATGCAACCCTCAGCTGCGAGTGTTTAAGCTGGCAAAGTCATGGCCCACTTTGAACATGCTGATAAAGATCATTGGGAACTCAGTGGGTGCTCTGGGGAATCTGACTCTGGTCTTGGCCATCATTGTCTTCATCTTTGCCGTGGTGGGCATGCAGCTGTTTGGGAAGAACTACAGGGACTGCGTGTGTAAGATCGCTGAAAGTTGCGAACTGCCTCGTTGGCACATGAATGACTTCTTCCACTCGTTCCTGATCGTTTTCCGTGTGCTGTGTGGAGAGTGGATTGAGACGATGTGGGACTGCATGGAGGTCGCTGGCCAGGCTATGTGTCTCATCGTGTTTATGATGGTCATGGTCATCGGAAACTTAGTGGTAAGAGTCCAGATTTAATCTTAATGATTTGCTGCCTTATAACATCTAGTCATGTAGTATTTTATTAAGAAAAATCGTACGGTACAACTGCTAGGCTTTTCTATATAATAAAGTGAGCAGCGTTTTATAGAGCACATGGCTGGATAGTTAGTAAATGCAGAATTGTGTCCTGTGTGGCCCTCCAGGTGCTGAATCTGTTCCTTGCCTTGCTGCTGAGCTCATTCAGTGCAGACAACCTGGCAGCCACGGACGATGACGGAGAGATGAACAACCTGCAGATCTCTGTTAACCGTATCAAAACGGGCATCGCTTGGGTTAAGGCCAAAATTCGACAGTTAGTGCGTGCTCGGCAAGTGGTGGATGAGGCAAAGCCTCTGGACGAGCTGTACGACAAGAAACTGAACTGCATCACTAACCACACGGACCTCAACCGCGAGTTGGACTACCAGAAAGACGCCAACGGGACTACCAGCGGCATCGGCAGCAGTGTGGGCAAGTACATGATCGACGAGGACCACATGTCCTTCATCCACAACCCCAATCTGACCGTCTGTGTGCCCATTGCGGCAGGGGAGTCCGACTTTGAAAACCTAAACACGGAGGACTTCAGCAGCGAGTCAGAAGCTGAGGGTAGTAAAGATGGGGTAAGTCATTTAAGCTCAAAGTTAGGAAAATATATACATTTTGCCAAAAATTAAGCAATAATGACAGTAGAACCAATAATATCAATCGCAAAGTTGTTATTACTACAACATGCTAAAAATACCGAAATGTGACTAGTTTAAACAAACCAACAAAAATACATATTTTAGATTTTAACTAAATAACTACAACTAATTTTAAAGCTAATTGCTTTTAAATAAACTACATAGAAATCTATAGGGAAATGCAAATTATTACAGAAATAATAACATTTTTGGCCTCTGAGTGGCGCAGAGGTAATGTGCTCGCCCTATCATATGAGATTGCGAGTTCGATTCCCGGGTGGTGCTGTAACCTCTCTCAGCCAGAGGTCTAGAGAGAGTTGACTGGCCGAGCTCTCTCAGAGGGGAGGGATGAGCGGTACTTAATGCTTCCATATTAATCACGACTCTACAGCCAATCAGGGGCGTCTGTGAGCTTGCACAAGCGGAAGGAGCTAATAATGCTGTATGAGCAAGCAGTTCGAAAAAGTTGGCGTCACGTGGTTTGGAGGTAATATATGATTGTCTTCGGCCCTCCTGACTGAGTGGTAGTAGTAGCTTAATGTGGGAGATAAATTCAGTGTGATAAATTAGAACATACTGCATATTCATTTGTATATTGGTCAAAACAAATATTCAGGAAGTCATGTTTCATCATCAATATCTTGCTACTGAAGGTTGGTTTCCGGGAGATTAATCCAGATACTTTGCACCACACAGAACATGGGTATACTGTACAGAATGTTGAACATACTTCAAGTAAACGTGGAATCTTAAACACTACAATGAATGTACGTATGTTTCATTGATGTGTGATTGTGTGCAAGTGTAACATTAAAGTATGGTGTAAACATCTTCACTTCCGTTAGCTGGATGACAGCAGCTCTTCGGAAGGCAGCACTATAGACATTAAGCCGGAGGTCGAGGAAGCTGTGGTGGTGGAGGCAGTGGAGGAGTATGTCGACCCAGAGCCATGCTGGACTGAAGGTATCACTTAAACATACAGTATAGGGGTTGGGTATGTGAGATTAGATGTATAGCATTGTCAGTCTATTAGATGTGTCATATGTTTACTGACAAATTAAATCAGAATTTACAGTAGAATGAAAAATTAATTGCATGGACAGTGATTGAAAGTCTATATAAAAAATCTTAAAAATGTAGGAATTCTGAGACTAGGGTACTTCATAAATTGTGCATGAAATACAGTACTGTTCCTTTCAAATGTCATAAAAATTGAGTACAAGAGTCCAAGACCAGGCAATATTTTATAAATATTCTATGATCCAACTAGAGAAAGAATATATAGTTGCAGTCAGAATTTTACATGAACATAAATTGTATGGCCATATTGAGGTTGTAATGAATTTTTCTGTCTGAGGCAGAATAACTGTAGAAGATACATCTTTAATAAGAGAAATCCATGGGATTTTGGTGCATAAATTTTGGGTTCCTAAAATCAACTCGGGATCAAACATATACTGTACATGGCACAAGGCACACCTAATATTTGATTGATTGTCCTTTAGCAAGTTTCACTTTTAGCAGACACAAAGCCATTGATAAGCCTTTGATAGCCATTAACAAGCTTCTGTCAGAATTCTGGTTGGATGTTTGATCACTCCTCCTGGCAAGAAATTAGTAGCTGGTAGAGCGTTTTTGGGACTGAATGCCTCAGCTTTACTGAGGTAAATAAATACCTCTAGTCAAAACTTTCTTCCAGATGGCTTTTTCTTTATCCATATGGTCAGCTGCAAACTTTAGTCAACCTTGAAAGTTGTCGATTTTGAAGCGGTGGCTTCATTCTTGGGTGGCAGTCTTTCAGTCCATGAAGATGTAAAACCGATGTAAGACTGTAGACAGTGACGCTGGTCTTCCAGAAGCTTCTAGTTCCTTGCAGGTCTGTGACTTGGTGGTCTCTGGGTTGTTCCTGACCCTCTGATCCAATTTCCTCCCAGCTGAGGGTGATGGTTTGGGTCTTTTGTACTGTATTGTACGTAGAAAGGTTTAACCTGCTCTTTGAAGCTCTTGGTTTGGTTCTTTAGAAAAGGCTTAAATATACATAAATATATTATCCTCTTTCTCAGATTTGCACTAAACTTCTTGGACTTTCCCAATGTACTATGTGTACAGTAGTCATTCCAATGAGTTGCATGAAGACCTACCAGCTGTGTAGCCAATCATAATCGCTAATTGAGTGCTTTGGATTACAAGCACATTTCCAGAACGAATAATGCTCGCAATCGAAGGTTTAACTGTAGTACTATATATATATA